>OZ018326.1:17882628-17930128 GCA_963969495.1 Ceratothoa steindachneri
AAAGCAGGTTTGAGGATTAGCCTACTGTGGAACTTAGCCTCAGAGGCAGCCCGGTTAAGTGACGATGGTGAAAGCTTTGGAGAAGAGTTCGCTCTAGTCTCTTAGGGTAGTTTACGGCCAGAACAACAGGGGGACTTGCAACCATCCCTGTGTAATTCGGAAGCAGCATCGATAACCAAACCCTAGACGTGGCGGCCTCCCCGGGTGGTGGTAGTTGATCCGATTACCACCCATCATTAAGCCTGCCACACTTCACCCGTCTGAGGAGCCTCCTCGGGTTCACTCATCCTCATTCATCCCCCATTTTTGGCAGTTCACCTTAATGGAAGCCGAGATACGAAGTAGAAGCAGTCACAAAAAACGAATACAGAACAGAACCCTATCGCATGAAGAAAGGGAGCACGAACTATTTACTCGAATCAAGTCGCTACTACCAACAGATTAAAGAGCAGTAGAATATTACAGCACAGAGGGGCCGCTCTCTCGAAGAGATGGCCTAAGAGAACACAAACAGAATACCTCTTCGGGCAATCGACAGACAGCCCAAGCCAAGCAGAGAAAAGTTATTCGAGGTTGTGCATGGCAAATTGGGCATTGCCATGGTGAGACTGCTGGTGGTGGTCTCGGGATATGTCGCAATCTGTGGAAAAGAAAATGACATTGAGGCTATCACCAAAGAAAAGGCAGTTGAGGTTCTTAGGAGAATTAGGCTGCAGTCCGCCATACCATCACAGATCCTGACCCACAGGAGCCTGGTATGCCGGCGACTAGACCCATGGATCGGGCAACACTCGAAATAAAAGATCAAGGAAGAAATCCAGCTTCAGCAAACCTGGGCTATGGTAGCCGAAGTGATCAAACTTAAGAACAGAAGGGACAACAGCGACTACACTCACGTGTTCAAGGTAGGCTTTACTGAAACAACTATGGCCCAAAAGGCAAAAGAACATGGTCTACTCATGTTCAATGCAAAAGTTAGTGGAGACCAGATCGAGAAAGGAGAGTTCACTCCAGTTCAGTTCTGTTTTAGGTGCTATAAAATGGAGAAACACGCGACTAATGACTTCAAAGAGCCACTGAAAACATGCTCCAAATGCAGCGAAAAGAGACACAATTGGAGGAAATGCACTAATAATTACGAAAAGTGCGTTAACTGTGGGCAGGGGCCTAGGTCAATGGCCATGGCCTGCCCTGTCAAAAAGTGGTTATAAAAAGGAAACATGATTCGAAGAAACAAGAGGAAACGAGTAGAGCAAACACAACCTACGCTCAAGCAGCAAAAGTATCCCTCTCAGAAGTGGACACAAAGAAAATATACCTTAAGCTGCAGAATGAGAATTCGACAAAGATTATGACGTGCATCCTCCACGCGCTTGTCATGAATCTCACGCGCCATGGCACGTTCGCTAAAGAACTAAACCAAATGCTCGCCAAAATTGGTATGGAGCAAATTTGGTTCCCGGACAACACCCCCTTCTCCCCCTTTGGGGATGTCTTGCAATTGCAGATGGTCACAAACCAACAAATAAACGGACAAGAAAACCCCAAAATTGGAAACAAGAAAGAGAAGAAACAAGCAGTCGAAGTGAAAACTCTTGCCCCTAAACAGAGACAAGATATAAGCGAAAAGAGGAAAAATGCTGGGTCTGATACTAGTGGCTTCTCGGAGTCCTCAGACTCATCGGACCCAGAAGCCCCACAAACAAAGAAGGACAAGGGGGAGAAACGGAAAAACAAAAGATTGCGTGCTGATAATATCAATCTTAAAATTTACGCATGCGAAAAGTTTCCCTTTTCCGAAGAAATGGAACCCAGGGAAATATTCCACGAAATTAAAGCAAAAGTTTTTAAATGGGAATATGACTTTGAAGTCGACGCTGAAATGGTAGAAGAAGCTCTGCTCTGCCATAATGTGACCCTACATCACAACACCTGCGAGCAGATTTCTAACGCCGAGCTCAAGAAGAAGAGAAACGGGAGGTAAAAGAAAGAAACACTAAAGAGACAACATGGTAAGAGTAAGCAATATAATGAGGATTCTGATACTCAGCGTAAATAGATGGTAGGGTAAAGCAACGGCATATGGAAACATATTCCCAGTGCTTGACTCCGACATCATTCTTATAACGGAGCACATGATCAAATTAAAATAACGGGCTACAGAGTGGTCATGAAAAATCATTCGCAGGAAAGGTTTGATGGTGCTGCATTAGCTATCAAGTGAAATATCTCATCTAAACATCTACCAGAACTAGATGAATTCTTTGTGGCGGTTGAACTCTACACATTGGTAGGAGACCTCGTGATAGCTGCAGCCTATCAACCCCCTTTGTCTAGCCTATCTCCAGTTAAATAACTTCAACACACTGTTTGGGCACCGCAGAATGGCAATCTTAGGTGGCAACCTCAATGCCAGATGCTGTGCGGTGGGATATGGTAGTACCAACGAAAGAGGCCGAAACATCCAAAGAATAGGGCCGGATTTTCCGAACTATATTACTATTATATCAGCAACCAAACTTGACATAATCTTAACAAGTAAAGGCTTCCCATTCAACTACCATAGTGAACCGGGCCCAACAGTCCCAAGTGATCACATAGCAATCCTCACCACAGTATCTCTCGCTTTTATCCAGCTTCCAGTCTCTCTCAGAAACAAACTACGCCTTGGCTAACTGGGGACCTTACAAGAGACGACTCAGTCAATACGACCCAGCTGACCTGAGCGACGCAACCTTGGAGGAGATAGACGGGAAACTGAAGAGGATAACTAGGTCCATACTAGAAGCGGACCGCGAATGCATTCCCAAGACTAGGTATAAAACACCTCCTCAGCCCAGATGGACAGAGAAGATGAGAAAGATCGCTTGTGTTCACAGGAAGGTAATTGTACTTAGAGATAAGACGGAAAGGTCCTAACCGGGAAAGAAGCTCGCTCCTTCGGCGCCTAAGCACCGAGCTAAAAGAAACTATCAACCTCCATCAAGAGGAAATATGCAACAACCTGATAGCCAAAATCGATAGCAAGCTCAACCCGGCTAAATTCTGGCGTCAAGTTAAGAACCTAAAAGGACTAATCGGGAGAACTAAGGCTCGAATAAATTAGAACGGGTATTAATATAGAGGACACGGCGGTTCTAGAATACAAATTCAGAAAATTTGGGAAAAAACGTCTTCAGGATCACCTCAGAAGACCAAGAATTCGAAGGCCAACTGATCGAAGATCTGAATCAGATTATGCACCGCACGCAGCCACAACATCAAGTAGACGAAGGCAGGGCGATGGCGTACCATGGCCGTCCCATAACACCAGAGGAGATCATGGTCACCGTAAGAACCTTTGAACAAAGGGAACCAGGCTGGACTGGCATCACCAGAAACAACTTAATAAATGCCCCACAGCAGATCATTCATGGAATTACAAACATTTACAACCCTTTCCTGAATACTTTTTACTTCCCTGAGTGTTTTAAGATTGCTAAAATAATATTCATACCCAAGGAGGTAGACCCCCTGATCAACTGGTCAAATACAGGCCAATCGCCCTGATGGAATGTGTTGCAAAAGTCTATGAGAAGCTCCTGGCTGACAGGATTCAAGAAAAACTAGCCAAGCTATGAGCTCACAATCCTCAGCAGCACGAGTTCCACAGGCGACGAGGATCGGAAACCGCCCTCGCTCTCCTAACGAAAAAACTCGCATGCAGCAAAGTTGAGATAAAATATGTAGACATTGTGCTGCAAGATGTAAAGAAAGCCTTCGACAAGGTCTGGCTGAGAGGGCTACAATTCAAGATCCTACACCTCCAGCTAAACCCAATCCTGGAAAGGGTCCTTTGTAACTATGTCACGGATAGGAGAGCCCAAATCGCGATCGAGAGCTGCCAGGTAACCGAATTCGAACTCGAGGCATGAGGTTACAAGGCAGCTGTCTGAGTCCTTTGTTGTACCTCGTGTACACAATTTACCTCCCTGCTCCAGTAAGGTACGATTCGATGTATCTAATACGCGAACGACATCACACAAATCGTACTAAGTCCATTCAGGAACGCTGGAAGTCAAGCAAGGGCGACAGCTGCCGAGGTTGATAACATCAATCGTTATGAGAAAAAGTGGAAAATAAGACCAACCGACAGAAGTTCACTATAATTCCAATGAACCACCGGAAATTAAACGACGTCCTTTTCGACAACGAAATTTATCCGTACTCTAACCAGGGAAAGGTCCTGGGCTTACGGATTTATAAATCAGGATACAAGGCCCACGTAAAAAACAGAGTCTCCCTAGCCAAAAGAGAGCTGAAAAAACTTTACCGTTTCCGAAGCCTCAACGTGCCAAATAAGAAAAAACTATACATGGCCCTGGTCGCTCCGCCTGGTGTACCCGGCTGTGATCACGCAGATGGCAAGCTGTACCTCTCTCAGGACGATGCAGAGGGTACAGAATAAAAACACACTGCTTATAACTGGCACAAAGAGGATCGACCATATTCGTCGTAAATCGGTTCTACATGATAGAATCGGACTAAAACCGATCAATATGGAGATCCAAAGGCTAGGGAGAAAGAATTGGGACAAAGTAGACCAAGAAAAACCTCCCAACAATTAACAAGAATTTAGATATACCGGAACACATAATACGCACAGTAGAAATGACATCTCTATTCCTCAGCGGAAGAAACTGTGCGAGAGAGAATATATGACCTATTTACACCTCACAATATACAAGGTAAATTATTAACTTTAATAAAAAGAGGTGAAATGCCCAAATTAAAATAAAAATTTAACTAACGGAGAAGTATATCTATATATATATATATATATATATATATATATATATATATATATATATATATATATATATATATATTATATAGCAGGAATATGAAGACCCAGGTGATTATACTAATCATTTATTGGCCGGATCTTTCGGACCTTTACTAGGACCATCTTTAGCGACTATATCGTCTAATGAGAAAGGGAAGGAACATTAATTGATAAGACTTAAAAGAATGCATTAAAAAAAAAGCGGAACAAGGCAAGTTAATATAATAAAATCGACAATAATTAAAATTAAAGTAAAAAACACTAATAATATATAGAATTAAATAATATTACCCAGTGGTATTTAAAAAAAAAATCGAAAGTGAAATTATAACACACTGACTTGATTATTACGTATTAAAAATTACTGAAGTAAACAAAAAATATCATTATATTAAATTGTAAAAACACACACCCAAAAAAAAGACAAAAAAACAGAAAATAAATCAGAATGAGAAATCAACTAACTAAACATATAAAATTACTGACGAAATTTATTAGGTTGGTCGGTTGGCTAGTTAATCTATTGAAGTGTTGGTTGGTTATATTGTGAATAATTTAATTGAGAAGGCGTAATTATTTAACTTCGGATTTATTTAAAAAAAAATATAGTGACTCTAAGATTTTCAAATCGAGAGAAGTTAAGGCTGAAGATAATATAGTAAATGAATTAGAATTAAGAGGATGATGGTGATACTCTGAATGTTGCCTGATGGAAGAGGCTTCAGGTTTAGAAATTGGAATACCAGTCCTATGAGACAAACCCAAGTGCTTTGCGATCCTGCAGTTGAATTGTAAGCCAGTTTGGCCTACATAACTACTGTGGCAGGTCGTACATGTATAATTGTAAATTATACAGGATCGCAAGCCCAAAGGGATTGGCTCCTTATGGAGGAAAAAGGAATTTAACGATACAGGGTTGGAGTTAATACAAATGAATTGGCATTGAGGGAAATAGTTGTTGAGGGTAGAGAGAAGGAGTTTGTTAAACTCGGATGTCAAATGCTCGAGATAGGGTAGCTTAATGAAAAGCTTCTGTTTAGAAACAGTAGTAAATAAGGGTCGAGGCTAGTATATTTTGGAGAGAAATTTGGATACTAACTGGTCGAAGATGAAATCGGGGTAATAATTAAATTTGAAGAAATCCTTTAAATAAGTCAGTTCTTCATGAAACGATATCCAGTTAGAGCATATATGGTAGGCTCTAAAAATTCGGCTTTTAATACTGGATAATTTAAACTGACTGGGGGAGTTACTAAAGAAATGTGTACCTAATCTAGAGGTGGTAGGTTTTCTGTAAATGGATGTATTGTAAAAGGAACCTGTTCGGACAACGTTGACATCCAAGAACGAGATTTTGTTTTCCTTTTCTGTTGTTGCCATAGAAAACCTTATGTTGGGATGTTGTTGGTTAATATAATTTATAAATAGGGGTGCATGATCACTGTGCTTAGAAATTAGAAACCAGTCATCTATAAATCTTTTGAAAACAATAGGCCTGAATTCTAATGGATTCTTGTCCAGCCACCGAGTTTCGTGGTGACACAAAAAACTATTGGCAAAGGAGGGACCCAGTGGGAAACCCATAGCCATGCCTTCGTGTTGTATGTAAATAGAGCTCATTGTTGATAAGGAAAATAGTATCACCCACGGCTAGCTTTAAAAGCTTGATGAAAAGTTGCTTAGTTAAACCCAATATTTCACTCGTATTATAAAAAAGAGTATCTGAAATAATATTAATGGTTTCCTGTACCGGAACATTAGTAAATAATGAATCCACATCGATTGTGGCCATAAAAGAAGAATTCCCCAGACGGAGATCACCAATATATTTTTAAAAATCGAAAGAGTCACATAAGGTGAAGTGATTGTGTGTCAAAGGATCAATAATCGGAACGAAAAATTTAGCTAAGTTGTTGCTTGGAGTATTGACTGCAGATAAGATAGGGCGGAGAGGTATTTCATTTTGTATGAGTTTTAGGTAAACCATAGATGACCCCAGGGGATGAACCAGAAGCAAAAAGCTTATGATAAACATCAATTAAAATATTTCGTTTAGTAAGAGAACGTAGAAAATTATTAATTCTATCTTTAATTTTCAGAATATACTTAAGGGATCTGTATTCACTTTAGAAAATTTCGACAAATCTGATAGAATGGTATACATTTTGCGCATTAATCAGTACGATTTAAGATTACTACCCCTTTACCTTTATCAGGTTTACAAACTATGATAGATTAATCTTTGCGTAAGGTGGAGAGGACACTGAAAAGTTTAAAACTGAAAACAGGATTGGAAACTTTGAAACCGTCCCATTAAGTTGGATGAAGATCGATTAAACGACCTTCCTCATGAAAATCTAGTCAATCTACTAGAGAATTGGCTGTACAATTGGCCTGTGATCAGAAAACTGCAGGGAATCACCTTCATTCGATGGGGAAAGTTCAAAAACTCAATGCATGGGTTCCGCACGCTTTGAGCGAAAGCAACAAACTTCAACGCTATATGATTTTCGCAGGTTTGCTTGTCGTCAAAAGGTTACTCGTGGTTATAAAGACAGATTTCTTCACCGCATCATCACTGGTGACGGAAAGTTGTGTGTTTATGTCAACATGAACCATCGAAAACAATGGCTTAGACCCAATGAAAAAAAACTTCCGCGATTAGAGCAAGAAGGACTTCATCCACGAAAGACGATGCTGTGAGCTCTATGAGCTTCTTGCGAACAACGAGATTGTCAATGCAGAACTCTACATGCAACAAATGTATCGACTCGCAGAAGCTATTCGTGAAAAGCAACCTCATCGACGTAATGAAGTCCTTCTGCAACACGCAATGCTTGTCCTCAAATTGCCAATATGACAAAAAATGCCATCCAAAGGCCTAATTTGGAAATCCTGTTGCATACTCCATATTCGCCCGACTTGGCTCCATCGGATTTCCATCTGTTCCGATCACCCTCCAACGATTTGCACGCAGTTTTATTCAATACTGTTGTGGAATTAGGAACCTGGTTAGACGAATTCTTCAAATAAAAATCCGGAGATTTTTATTGCATAGGTATCGAAAAACTAGTTGAACGTTAGGAAGAAGTCGTAAATAACAACGGAGAATACATTATTGATTAAATTGCATAATGTTATAAATTAAAAATAAAGTTTTTTCTAAAATTGTTAATGGTACCTAATAATATTGAATAAAACCTCAAGTTATTCCTCAACCCAATAAATAAGCTCCTCCGCAAGCACAACAGTGAAAATACCCATCCTAAAATGGAGTTAATTGAAGGAGACTACAAATTAAGATACGCCTACGGAAATGTCGCGTCCCACAAACCAGGCTACCCGCTACGAACCATCATCAGCCAGACACCTACAGTTACTACTTGGGTCCCAACTGATTACAGCTTCCGATCGATAGAAGACTTTTTTAACATCCCCGAAATCTCTAAAGCAGCCGGGTTCATGTATTGAATGAACGTCGAATCCTTGTTTACCAACGTTCTGGTGATTAAAACCATCAGGCTCATTTGCCAGAAAATCCCTGAAGAAAATCCCTCCGCCCCGTTTCGCCCCATGCGCCGATCACGCCAGATTAAGTTAGGCTTATGGGCAGATAAGATATTGTTTTCAGGCGCGGCTGTGCATTCCCTCTAAGCCCCACTCCATTTTCCCCTACGCCAAGGGGATGGCTCGACTATTCCTCTGCACAACGACGTGTAATTACGTAAGCTGAACATTACCTTTGAGTATTTAACCTTTTTGTCAACCCTATCATGTGCTTTAAATGGTTTAGCGAACCATCCCATCCCTTTAATTTTTATTTGTTTTACCTTTTAAATCTCTCCAAATCTTAATCGTCGGATTAGCCAGATTTCCCACGACCCTTTCCATTCTCTGTTTATGTCAATATTTTCCGTTTTGTGTGTTGTTGATAGTTTTATTAATAAAACTAAGAGCAAATTGGAGATCCAGATTTTCTTCGCGAGATATCACTACGATCCGGTCTCACCTTGTGCACCAAGGCCCCTCTACCTCGAGATTCACCATCATTGTCCAGAAGAGGACGATATCCCTTGAGTCCCAAGGTTCAAGCCTTCAAGACGCCAAGTCCACAATGCTTCCCCTGTTGTTCAGAAAGAGAAAAAGGTTAGAACAGCCATTGTTCTTTGAGCCCGTTGACAAGAAACTGTTGTCACCCCCCCCCCTCCCCCTGTTGTTCAGAAAGAGAACAACATTAGACCAGCCATTGTTCTTTGAGCCCGTTGACAAGAAACGGTTCTCACTCTTCCCCCCTGTTGTTCAGAAAGAGAACAACGTCAGAACAGCCATTGTTCATTTAATTCCCCCCCTTCCCCTCCGGCTAAAACTCCCCAGCGGACCGAAGATTCCTTCGCGTCGCCTTCCTCTGCACAACGACGTGTAATAACGTAAGCTGGACATTACCTTTGAGTATTTAACCTTTTTGTCAACCCTATCCTGTGCTTTAAATGGTTTAGTGAACCATCCCATCCCTTTAATTTTTATTTGTTTTACCTTTTAGATCTCTCCAAATCTTAATCCTCGGATTAGCCAGATTTCCCAAGACCCATTCCATTCTCTGTTTATGTCAATATTTTCCGTTTTGTGTGTTGTTGATAGTTTTATTAATCAAACTAAGAGCAGATGGAGATACAGATTTTCTTCGCGAGACATCACTACGATCCGGTCTCACCTTGTGCACCAAGGCTCCTCTACCTCGAGATCCACCATCATTGTCCAGAAGAGGACAATATTCCTTGAGTGCCTAAGGTTCAAGCCTTCAAGACGCCAAAGGGATGGCTCGACTATTTATACGAAAATTTTACCACTAAAAGCAGATTGGAGATCCATATTTTCTTCGCGAGACATCACTACGATCCGGTCTCACCTTGTGCACCAAGGCCCCTCTACCTCGAGATCCACCATCATTGTCCAGAAGAGGACAATATTCCTTGAGTGCCTAAGGTTCAAGCCTTCAAGACGCCAAGTCCACAAGGCTTCCGTTGTTGTTCAGAAAGACAACAACGTTAGAACAGCCATTGTTCGTTGAGCCCGTTGACAAGAAACGGTTCTCACCCTCTCCCCCCTGTTGTTCAGAAAGAGAACAAAGTTGGAACAGCCATTGTTCTTTGAGCCCGTAGACAAGAGACGGTTCTCATTTCCCCTGTTGTTCAGAAGAGAACAACGTAGAACAGCCATTGTTCTTCAAGCCCATTCGTCAAGAAACGGTTCTCATTTTCAAGACGCCACGTCAGGATCATTTATTTCACCCCCCTTCGGCTGGAACTCGCCAGCGGACCGAAGATTCCTTCGCGTCGCCTTCCTTTGCACAACAACGTGTAATTACGTAAGCTGAACATTACCTTTGAGTATTCAACCTTTTTTTCAACCCTATCCTGTGCTTTCAATGGTTTAGCGAACCATCCCATCCCTTTAATTTTTATTTGTTTTACCTTTTAAATCTCTCCAAATCTTAATCGTCGGATTAGCCAGATTTCCCACGACCCTTTCCATTCTCTGTTTATGTCAATATTTTCCGTTTTATGTGTTGTTGATAGTTTTATTAATAAAACTCTATTTTATTAATGATAGCCATTTTATTATCCTTGAGCTTAGTTCCACTTCTTAAGCATATTGAAGATAAATAACCTCGTTCGACCAGATAACCACGCACTCTAAATATAATTGAATAGTTCCCTCAACGAATAGTCATATATGGTATATCGTCGAGAGTCCATTCTACGACATATATATATATATATATATATATATATACATAAAGGGTCTTTCAACAAGGACTCTCGAGCTTTGTCAGGCGATAGGGGCCATGTTGTTAAAGCGACATCTGGGAACCTCCCTGTGAACTGTTTAGTGGTACTTGGTAAGTCACGATAGAAGGTTATGGGGTTTAACAGCGTGAGCAAATCATAAAATGTTATTATCAAATTCAGTGCTGTGTTCGACAAACGTTTCGCGCATTACGTGATTTCTCTCCTTGCCACAATCATCCTGCCGAGTCCACTGTTCGACGCTTAGTGGCCAAATTTAAGGCAAAAGGGTCGATCAACAATCAGCCAACACCCATACGTCGCTGAAACGCAAGGTCCGCTGAAAACATCGCTGCCGTAAACGAGAGTGTACGGGAAAATCCAAGGCAGTCAATTTCTCGTCGTTTCCAAGAACTTAGCCTTTCTGCGACTCCAGTTTGGAGAATTATGCGTAGGTACTTAGGTCTGCACCCGTAGAAAATCAAACTTACCCAGGAACTTTAGGTAAACGACCATAGACAACGCCGTGTGTTCCCTGTTTGAGCTCTAGAACAGTTGGAAGTATCCCCAAATTCCCCAAAAAAATCATCTTCAGTGACGAGGCCCATTTTTGGATGAATGGATTTGTGAACAAGCAAAATTGTCGGATTGGGGACGAAAACAATCCACATTAGATACACCAGCACCAATTGTATCCCAACAAAGTCACTGTTTGGTGCCGATTTTCATCTAACGGAATCATCGGTCCGTATTTTTTTGAGAACGAAGTTGGGATTGCCATAACCGTCAACGGCGAGACCTACAGATCGATGATAAGCAACTTCTTGTGGCCTCAACTGGATCATATGCCTTATATGGACATCAACAACATGTGGTTCCAACAGGACGGCGCTACGTGTCACACTGCGCACGCCACGATAGACATTTTGCACCAGCTATTTCAGGGCAGGTCATCTCGCGTGGCGGCGACGTCAACTTGACACTCAAATTATGCGATTTAACGCCATTAGACTACTATCTTTGGGGCTACCTTAAATTGCAGGTCTATGTGAATAATCCGTAAACACTTGATGTCATCAAAGGTTAACATAACGAACACCATCCAGCAAATTTAGCCAGATTTATGCGAGAAAGTCATCGAAAACTGGATCTCCCGAATACGTTCCACCAAGCGAGGCCGCTGCGGTCATTTGAACGACTTCATATTCCACACTTAAGGCCATAAAATATACTTTAAAATTTAATATAAATTGAGTGTATATATCACATACAACTGGTTTCATTTACCTCTAAAAATAGAGCGACCTTATTGAAAGACTCCAACGCGGAGCCTTCGAACGCCACACTGCCGAGCATCGGACGACCCTCACCCAAGAAATCTTAAATAGAACTACTATTATCATTCTGCCGGAGAGCGATCAACCATGGCTGCGCATGGCTGAGGCCGTCACTCTCTCTCTCTCTCTCTCTCTCTCTCTCTCTCTCTCTCTCTCTCTCTATATATATATATATATATATATATATATATATATATATATATATATATATATATATATATATATATATATATATATATATATACATATATATATATATATATATATATATATATATATATATATATATATATATATATGTAAATCAAAGCCAGAATCATTATTCGGAGCAGGTATAATTTGGATGTTTCGAACATTACCTATGTCCATCTTCAGCCTATAATCGAGCTAAACAATATGATTGAAAAACAAGCAAGCTTAGAATGTATAAAGAAATATATATATATGTATTAATGAATGACAACAAGTTTAAAATTTGGTAAATTTAAGAGAAAATAATGCAATAATGTATAAATTAATAAATTTAGAGTTTAGTAAATTTGAGATAAAATATGCAAAAATTACAGAGAGACAAAACAAAAATTTCAAGGAAAACACTGCAATAATTATTAAAAAAAAACAAAGCAACAAATATTTTTAAAATAACTGAATGAACACTCACTAATTTTAAGAGAAGGACAAGAACCAAAAGATTTAAAAGGTGAAAAATTTAAACAAAGCTAAACATGGTATTAATTTAAAATAACTAAAATTATGGGCAACTAACGAATAAAACATTTTAACTATTGGGTCATTGAGTAGATTATTAATAAATTTTGGGGTAAAAATTAATTATAAATTAAACTAAAATTAAAATATTTGAATTAATATATGTAAAGTGGTGGGGAAGACTGACTATAATTTAATTCTGGATTTAACATTTGAATAAATATTGATTTCAAAATGTTAAGATAGACAGATTTATCCGGACAACCCAAAACCTTGAAATTTGAAGAAAACAAGGATTAGGTGCCAGAATCCAAATGATTACTTATTGAAGAGAATTCTGGCTTGGCAATAAGAACCCCCTTAGCTTTCAGACCCTCAGCTTTTATTGCAGCATAGTTTAACCTACGTAGTGAGGTGGCAACTATCACACATAAATAGATAAACAAGCGAGGAACTAGGTAGCAAGGGTAGTCTCTCCTTATGACAAGTAGGTTTTAAGAGAGAGAGTATTAATTGGGATAGAGTAGAATTTGATTTGTGATAAACTTTAGACAATAATTTTTGTAAGTCTAAGATGAGTTTGTTGGTAAGCAAATCTATGTAGGGGTTTTTGAGATACATTTTATGTTTTGGTACATTAAATTTAACGAGAGGAATAACATGTATAGTTAGGCAACTTTTAATTAATTTGATGAGAAATGATGCTGGGAATAAATTAAATTTACAAAATTGTTTGAGATAAGACCTTTCTTTATGAAAATAGTTCTAGTCCGAGCATATTCTAAAAGCACGGCTTATTCTGCAGCTTACTGATGATATTTTGAAGCAATTTGGTAAACACGAGAAATAATTAGTGCCGAGCAGAGTGGAGGTTGGTTTTGTATATACTGAAGTGGATTTTTTTTTATCAAACCGGGTAATCTTGATGTGCAAAAATGAAAGAAAGTTGTTAGTTTCATGCTCCAGTGTTAATTTGATGTTCTGATGCTGGGAATTTATATAGTTTTGAAATTGGGAGGCATGACTCTTATTTTTAAAAAGAACGAAACAATAGTCGATGTATCTTTTATAGAATATAAGTTTGAAGTGATGTGGGCAATTGGACATCTAGTCCTTTTCTAGTTTACATAGAAAGGCATTTGCAAACGATAGACCAAGAGCTGAAACCATTGCCATACCATCCCTTTGCTTATAAAGGCTGTTGTTACTCGTTAGTATAAATAT
The DNA here is from genome assembly GCA_963969495.1 of Ceratothoa steindachneri. Classification (NCBI taxonomy): domain Eukaryota; kingdom Metazoa; phylum Arthropoda; class Malacostraca; order Isopoda; family Cymothoidae; genus Ceratothoa; species Ceratothoa steindachneri. Next base: position 17,896,509 of record OZ018326.1, read on the forward strand.
TGTCTTCAAACGGCTAGTTTAGCAAGCCTGGAAAAATAAGTTTTATTATGACCAAGAACTGTGCAATTGTTGTTACAGGTTTCAAGAGCAGAGATATTGGTAAAGAGTGATTCAACATCGAAATTAGTCATGTCATACTGGGAAAATCTAGAGGAATTAATTAAATCTACGAATTCAAATGAAACAGGTATAGTAAAATCCTTTTAGTAATAGCTCTATTATGTGGATAAAAAATTTACAAAGATTATAAATAGGTGTCCCAATTGCCTTTGAATTCTTAGATTAAATTAAATCCTCGAGATTTGAAGTGTTCGACTAACGAACTGTTCACCACTTCTGGCGTTAGACGGTTCCACGTTCCGCAGATTTTGTATCAGAAGAAATTGCCATAAATGCCAGTATAGAATTGCAGTAATTCCAGTTTGTAACAGTGGTTAAACAGTGGTTACGTGTAACATGTGCATTCAACATGAACAGTTTCTCGTGGCTCGTCCTGCCAAGGCACAGAGGTGACCTAAACGTTTGTTAATGCCAAAAGGTTTTCTATCTGCGTGCGTTGTCGCATACTTCCTGGGTAGCATGCCCACCAGCATGGCCTTGCTTCTATTTGAGAGAAGACCCTTTCCAATCTTCATTGATGTCTTGATTACATATTTCATTTGCACAACTCTACCCCCTCTAATGAAAAAGTAGTTTCCACTGATCATTGAGACCAATATTGAGCTCGTGGACAAATTCCGTACCTTATTCACTTCGTCTCGAAGTGCCTCGTTATCCACCTTGGTAAGACATCGTACTTCCCAGCTATGTCACTTTCAAGCATTCAGATGGTACGTAAGGCCTTGCAGCTGCGAATCTCCCCCACTACGTATTTCGCACCCTCAACGCGGCAGGCCGGCAAAGTGATTTAGGGTTCTCAGGGGATCCTCTGTGGCAGGAGAGGGGGGTCGTCTTCTGCTTCTTCTTCTTACCTCTTCTCTTTTTCATTCTTAATTGCTAAAACTATCGTTCGTTAGAACTCGCAGTCTTAACATCCAGTGAATCCACCACTGCCGGTGCCAATGCGCTCTTATCAGTTGGTTCACTGTTGCTCACTAGTGCTCCTCAGGCAGCTGCTACCGGCCTTTTGTTCTTATTTCTTAGCTTCTTTTTCTTCGAATTGGTCTGAAGATTTACTGCAGTAGCTCCAAATAAGTTCCTGCACGCATAGTGTTATAATTTTCGATATTCTGAGGTTTCTTCGAGCTGCGCCCCATACAGAGGTCATCTCTGTCTAAAGGGACGCTGCGGTACTAGCTACGTCAGCATAACTTTGCTCTGTTTTTCGACTCCCTCATTTAGCCCTGCCTGGGTCTTTTCTGTGAGCAGCCTGGCCAGAATGGATGGTACAGCTCTTTTGCATAAGGTCTGCGGCAATACTGTCCGCCACGAAGGGCCCTCCAATGCCGTTCCCATTCCCTGGAGGTTACCTGGAGATGACACGTCTCCTGATTTCGTCAAATGCTTCTTGAAGTTCGCCCACCTGATTCCTCATGTTTGTCAATTCCATGATGCAGTTTTCTTCAAATTTACCAAGTTGATTCCTTACGATGGTCATTTCGCGGTGGTGACGCTCTTCCGCTTCCCTCATTGTTCTCTCCATTTTCAATTCTATGTTGCAGAATTGCAGACGTTCTGACGAGTGATGTGCTTACAGCTTCCATCTTTAAAATATATGGACCAACTAATGCCTCCCCAGCTAGGACATTCAGGTTTTAATTGTTTTTAAAGCTTCTCTCTTCAAAATCTATACACCAACGAATGCCTCCGCACCTAGGACATTTAGCTTTTAATTGTTGGGCACCAGGTATTTTTCTCTATTTACTTGTGTGCTTATGTCAGCTGACTAGGTGTGCACTAATATCTTTGTTGCTTGTGAACACTAAATGAGAGGAAAAAGTTTCGCGCTTGGTCTCGCGTTGGCCACATTCACCTACCCTGCTGGTCAGGCAGTTTGCATTAGTGGCGGCCTTTTCAGGACATACTAGCCTCACCACATTATTCCGTCCCCTGTCGGACTGGGATCCTGCTCCCTAGTGAGCGTTAAATGGCGTTATTTATAGAGGTTCCAAAGCCTCTCTTCTGGTTCATTAGGTAGCCACCAGGTCCTTAAATAATAGATATAAGTTTAAAGGGCGGAGCTACTTTGACAATCGTAGTTATTATTGTTTGTTTGTTTTGGAAAAGAAGGATCAAAGAGAGAGATGAGCAGAAGGCGGACGCACTTTGTCCGGAACCTCATTTCCGACCAATTCGACGAGGCTTTTCCTACCAGCTATACCACAATAGGCATCGCTGACGATATAGCTCGGTGAAACTGTATGGCACACGCAAGCTCCTCAATCCACGACACGGAGGAGAGGGAGAGAGAGAGAGAGAGAGAGAGAGAAAGAGAGGTAGAAAGAGAGAGAGAGAGAGAGAGAGAGAGAGAAGAGAGAGGCAGGCTCGTGCCAGCCGGTTGCTGCTCGCTGCCTTCCTCCTTTCTCGCCTTAACCACTGTTTTTTTCTCTTACAATTTTTAATTAACTAATTTATATTTAAAAAAAAAAGTAAAACTTATTCTTTTTTGCAAATTTTAAAATACAGTTGTTTATGCTGCTTCAAGTTTTCACCTTAACCAGTTTTTATTTTTAGTTATTTTTATCAAATTTGATTACTGATTGTTCGTATTTTAAACAATTTCAAAACTTTTTTCCTTTTATCAATTAAAAAACATTTGTTTATTCGTCTCATAGTTTACATTAATATACATTCTATTATTATTATTAGTATTATAAAATTAGTCATTTTCAAAGCAATTTAATGTCTTTTAGACCACTGCCTGTTTATATTTTCTTTAAATATATTAATTTTAGTAAGCTTGTATTTGAGCCTGAAGATGAACACTTGTAGTTTTCGAAACGTCGTGTGGAAAAATAAATGATGTTACCTCCGTTTCTGGTGGCTCTGAGAATCCTCAGGCTTAAGACTGACCGCATTTATGACCACGACCTTATCGGGCTAGCTCGGAGGCGTTGGAATCAAAGTGCTATTCTCACTATAAAGGAAGAGAATCGTCCTTAAATGTCTCCTCTTCAAGGGCGAGAGTCGAAGGTAGAGGCTTACGTCGTTTAGGCTCCGGTGGTTAGAGCTCGGCTGGCCCGAATCTGCTTCCCCCGTTTCTCTCTCTCTCTATCTCTCTCTACCACACACACACACACACACACATACATATATATATATATATATATGAAAACTTCCTATATCAGATAGATGATGAAGAAGGAGGGAAGAAACTTAAGGTAATCGCACGAGATTTGAAGTTAGCACACTCTACTGTGTTGACAATTTAGAAATACAAATAAAGATTTAATGAATCTCTGAAACGTTCTGCATCAGTGCAATCGACACTCATAACGAAGCAACCTAATGGACCTATCCACGAAATGGAAAAATTACGACATATTTGGGTGGAAGATCAGATACAGAAAGATGAAAACTACATAGACAGTGGTAATACAATAGTTATAACAATTATGAAAAAATAAAATGTTCATTAAATAGACATAGAGATGATTTTACGACTGGTCTGTCAGAACCGATCACAGTTGTGCGTTGACTACCTAAATATATATATATATATTTGAACATACAGTTTATATTATCCATAGATATTTATCTGTCTGCTATGCAGTTGTTGCCAAGGCCAACAATATGTGTTTTGTGTATTACTATCATAATGCGCAGAGCAAGACTCTTATTGCATAACCGCTATAACTTTCTTGTCTTGCCAAATATATTTTGTCTTCCTTGTTCAGCTCTTTTGGGCCCCGGACAACTCTTTTGTCTCCCATGTTCTAACACCCCTGAAGTTTGTGTACGGTTTTCTGTCTGCTAGGGGGGGCAATTTCTCTTCCCTCAAATTTGAAAGCAGTCGCGGCTCCGAGCGATCTTGCAACTGCAATCTGTTAGAGTGCCGGGATCAGAAGTAGGTTCATGACAGACAGCTTTTCCTAGGTCATTTTAGTCTTCATTTTAATTCTAATTAATTGGTGCTTCAGGTAGAGAAGGTGAAACAGTGTCAATTGAATTAATGCAGATTGTATCTTTCTTCGACAATGTCTGCTCATTCTTCTTTCATTTTCTTAAAATGATGGAGGTGATATTATTTATTACCCTTTATTTCACAATTAATGAAAAAATTCTACCGCCACTTTTAAATTTAGACTCGAGGTATTCAGATATATCGCCTTCACAACAAAAATTATTTTTAAGATTTAATCATTATTCTCTAATTCCTCGTTATCACTTAAATACCATTATAAATAAAAAGACAGACACGTATGTAATTATATCTTCGGCGAAATGTCCAGAAAACATTATGTCTTGCGTGCAATTCACACATACCTTTCAAGGAGGAACTTAAGGCTTTGATTTACAAAGGTTAATGAGATTCAGCCTTGTAAACACATAAAGAAATCAAGAAGTTTAGCAGCCTTGTAAATTAATTAAACTTTGTTAAGGCAAATTAATAAATCCTAGCTATATTTTGGCCCAGTAAAACGATAACTATTCACCTTATCTCCAAAAAGCTTTCTCTAAAAGTGTAAACCTTTTTATAGAAAAGAGCTTCTTAATATTTCAATATCGACGGAGTTCATATTTAGAAATTCTTAAAAAACTCCACAAAATGGGGTTAAATTCATTCTTCTAAGGAAGTGATGCTTCTACTAACCTAAGGAAGTATAAGAAACAACTTCCCGTCTCGAGAGTTTTTCTATGTAGTCCCCTTCATTGATTCGTGTGCACTCTTCTGCCATATCTCTTTGGCCATTTTTACTTATTGGGGTTGTCTTCTTCGCCAGTTCCCCTAAAATTTCCATTGGTGTCGTATAATTACAAAATATTTAAACCTTTTATAAATAAATTAATATTTCATGAAGTAATCATAATTTTAGTAAAGTGATTATCAGTTATGATTGATTGCCTTAGTAGAAACTGAATATTTTCATACAAAACTAAAGTAAAAATAGTAATAAGAATGATAATAAGGTGGTTATGTATGCATTATTTGATGCCTTGAATCTTCACAAACGCCCGTCTACCAAATAAAGAAGTGTTCCAAAGTCCGATAGAGGCTAAATGCTAAAGACAGATAGGAAAGTGAATCAATGTGTAAGATCTTATATGTTAGCACTGCAGGTTACGTGCCCATAAATATCGCGAACCGAAAAGTTTTAAACAGATTGAGGTCGTCTAAAAGTGGTAGCATAAGATCTAGCGAGAAGTGACTTAGAGTAATCGAAGGGGCAGTTAACGAAAATATGAATAGCAATCTCGAAACTCATAATAAGAGTAGGAGCTGATGAGAATTAGAACACGAAGATAGCAGAGAGCGGATTTGAAGCTATTTAAAACAAACAAACGCCCTGAGAGATAATTGACTATCAAAGGTGTCAGTAACAATATTAGGAAAGGCAAACTAGGTGTCCATAGGATTGAGACAAGGATCAATAATTTTGCCTCGAGCCAAATTAGAAAGGTTATCTACCAGTATAACATCAATTTTTTCTTGAATGAGTTTCAAAACGTTGGCTTAGTGAAGTGAGTAATACTCTTGTATGAGTATGAAAGATTTCTACCCGTCTAAGCAAAGGAACTCTCGTAAAATATGAGATAGAAGTGCAAGTCATCAGATAGAAGTTAACTCATGTTTCGAGGCTAGGTAAAAGAATATCAATGGGATAGGGAGCGATACCGACAGGATTGGCCCAAGAATCGATCAATACGGAACACCATATCACCTCTGCTGGCATAGAATATCGCCTCAACGTGAATAGATTGAAAACAAGATGATATATTCGAGCATCACCAGTTTGGTCCAATTCCAGATACACACAGGAATTCAGTAAAGCGATTAGAAAGAAATAGATATAGTATACAGTATCAAGGGCTGCCTAAAAATCAGAATCTACCAGAATCGAGGACTGACCACTATACGACACACAACGATGGGTTCACTTAAATGTCAGTTAGCTGATTCAGTGATATTAACTCTCGGAAATAGATTGGAAGTTCTCATTAATGTTCGAGGTGTGTATGTGTTATAGATTACTGTTCGGCACCACTCTTTTTAGAACTTTAGAATCGAACGTGAATGAAATAATTGGACGTATCTTGACCGGTCGTCTGGGCTTAAGTTAGATAGGTTAGAAATCAGAGGACACCAGACGTAATGCCAGAGTGTTAAGATAGTCAATAGTATCACACTTTCGGCGCGCCCCAAAAAAACTGTGACCAATATCTTTCCTCTTGAAAGTTGAGACTCTGCTTTGGTGGGTCGCCTTCCGCCTTTTAGTAGCCATTGTTTTACATTTCTTTTGTCTTTCGATTCATATTGTTAAATCCAAATGTCATCCTCGCCTACAGTTCTTTGCAAAAGTTCCTTGGGACCTTCATTTCACTTGTTCAAAGTCTTCAGTGAAATATTAGTTCCCTTCTCCAACTGATCTTCGCGTAACCATTTTGGTCCACATCAAGCATAAAGCTTACTGAGCTTCAGTACATCGGGCAATATGGAATAAACTGAACATGGTGATATGCTCAATGTATCTTCACTTCTTTTCACTGTTAATCAATGGTTTTCTCCAATTCGTAATACTTGCACACGATTGCTGTTTCCTTCTCTTCCCCATTCTCACGCTCTGCCATTGTGAATGTCGAATTCAACCTCTTGTTTTCCACCCGGAAAGCGATTTATCCATTAATAAACAGTAGGCTTTTCGAGGGCACTGTCCCAATAAACTTTTATTAATGCATTAAAAATCTCAAGCTTGCCAGAAATTCGATGTTTGTCCTTCCTTCAACTTTGATGAAGTCCATAGTATCATTGTATTATCAGGGCCAAATTTAAAATGCTGCCATGTCATTTAAAATTTAGCAATGTAATTTATGTGTAAGAGACTAATAGTGCTTGTGATTTTTTTTATTTTTTCGTAGTAGGATATTTTTATTGCTCATTTTATTTATTTTACTTTTGACGACTCTGCTAGTTTTTTTTTAGCATAGATTGGAGTTTAAATCAGTATAATTAGAATTTTCAGTGGGTATTCCATTTTTTTGTAATATTGGTTTTCTAGAAAATTTTGAAGCCCCCTTTATACATTTCTCTTCTGATTTCATAGGGTATATTTTGTTGCCTAATGTTTTAAATTATTATTTAATTTAATCAAGAAATCGCTTTGTTTGGCCTTTCACTATTGGAAAATCATATTAACGTAGCCTTAACATATAGAAATTACTTAGTAGTTAATTAGATGACAAGATATCAAGATGAAATTCAATTCATATTAATGCCAAGTTTTCTCTAGGCTAAATCTTCCAGTATAAACCTCCTTTTATTTGCATTACATAGGCAGGTCTTCTCTCCTTTCACCCCAAAATTCCCCCTTTTTCCTTTCCTTTTAATTTCCCACAGTTTTCATAGTTCTTCTCAAGAAGATTATATTGTTTTGACCTATATAGGTACCACCTGTACTCAAAATACAATACCATTAGGTGACTATCTCTCCCCCTAAAAAATATTTCAATTATAAATTACTGAGTACTTCCCTCTCCTCCAGTTTTAAGCTAAGAATAGTACACTGAGCAAGGTTAAAGTTTGTATTCTTTTAGCAGTAATGTTTGATCAAATACAGAACTTTCCAAATTCTGAAAAGTATGTTCGTTTATACACAAAATAATACGTTGGTGCTCCTTTAGTACGAATTACTGTATAAATACAAGGTTGAATGATAGCAATCAACTTGTGTCAATGATAAGGTGTTATTGAGGCCCAAGTTGGTTTAATAGTAGCCTTTATCTCCTCTGTATTTTGGGGTCGAGTGTTTCTCAACTTCTGCATAATACTAAATCCCAGATACCTCATGGAGTTCATGTCATGAGAGTTTGCTGTTTACTCAACTACAACAATATCCTGGGAGTAAATACTTTATATACTGTGGGCACGTGCTAACTCCTTGTAGAAATGGAAATCAGCATATTGAAGAAGCTTATCAGTATATGGTAGAATTAAATGCTCTAAAATCTGTTGGTTACGGCAGCGTTGATTTCGGACTTGATAAAACATAATGGACCAACACAGGCCCATGAGGTAACTACCACCAATCATCAGAAACTACCGAGTCTTCAACAGAATGGACTTCCAACATCTTGAATCTAATGCCTCTTTACTCTTTCTCAAGACTCTACGACATTGATATCCAAATGACATGTAAAGCATCTTTAACTCTGAAAAGAGTATTATGAGCTATTAAGCAGCAGTCTACTTCTTTTGATATTAGGGATAGGATATTACCAGGCCGTTTCCTAAAGACTTTTTTGCTTAGGGGACCTTAATGCATCTGCATTAACTTTCCTCCTTCTGATGCCCTCCAAAGTTCTTGAATCGACCTTTCTTGACAATCTTCTCAAGACTGCGGCACTTCTCTCTCTAATGGATCTTTTAAAACCACAACTTTAATTTTCAGTCAACTTTTCGTTAATATGCTTATAATAAAGCACTCTGAAATGAAACATCCTTTTCAGGAATGACCTTTCATGTCAACCCCTTTGTGAGTTTCGTCGATAATCGTCTCCCGAACAACTGTCATATCAACAGTCTTGCCCATTTTTGTGGTTGCAGGCGTCGAAATATAAGCTATAATTGATACACATCAACATAGGAGAAAAAGGATTGAAATATTTCAATTTAAGTGTTTTGGATATAGAATATAATTAAATATACTTTTTTAATTAAATTACAAAATTAAATAAACTTATTCACAATATTATCATTTACAGAGCTGTAGTAATATGTTTTTGTATTGTTTTTTGTTTTGTAGAAGGGTAACGCCCTCTTTCACCCCATGCTCGGTCTAAACAGGCGAGATGAAGAGAGTTGGTGCAAAAGATGACCCCGAAAAAAAGCAACAACATTTCTTAGGGCATAGTGATGGCGTGACGTACTACTGATTCGCCTTTCATTTGTACCAGTGGTATTTCCCTTCCTAGGCCATCCACCATCAGCATTTTTGTAATTTTGGGCGGATACTATGTTCTGGCATCCTTATTTTCATGATTTATCTTTTATCCCTGCAAAACTCTCCACTTTTTTAATAGACGCAACGACTATGGATAAAAGCCCTGAATTTATGCATTCTCCCACCCCCAAAAAACACAATTTCATTACCACTAAGTCCATTTTTTCTCTAAATAGAGAACTCCTTTATTCATCCTGATCTATTACCCAATAAACATTAGAAATTGCGTCTCAGCTTTAATTAAACTTCCTCATCACGTGTAAGTGAAAGGGACGTTAATTTGTTTCTTGAATTCCTTCCCTCCCTATGTCTCCTAAGTATAACTCCACATAGAGTAAGCTCTGTATCCAAGGAGGAAAATAAAATAAGAGAGAATTTGAATATCGGTCAGCGCCTCACAAGTGTAGTTAAGTTGGGCGCTAAAAGCTTTCACCTCGCCCATGCAATGCTAATCTCCGTAGTCGGGAACAGGATAGCCGAAAGTTTCCCACTCACATCGTTGGAGTCGATTAAGACCTGTGTGGGGTGGCAAAAGCTAATCCTTCTATGCGCCGAAAGCTTTCTCACGGACGTATGTGCCTTCCAGCGAGCGAGCACCATAAAAATGGCTTCATATAAATACCCTGGGTTTTTCGAAGATCGAGAGATTGAGTTTCAGATCTCGTTATCTTCGGTTCAGATCGTATGTCCGTTTCTCTAAGTCCCTAGTATTTGCATATACGATCGAGGTTGGATATGACCAGGCAGAACCATCTCTTTTGTGAAGGCTTACTCTGTTCAGAGCAAGAATCGAATCGTTTTGTCCCCGAAGGACTGGCCGGGATTCTTTTCCTCTCGACTGGAACCCCTTCCTCAACGATCTCCAGTTTTTCGTGTGAGATTTCGCGCCGAGCCGTGTCAGAGTCTCGATTTTTTTAGGTTTCACTTCTCTGGAGCAAAGGGGCCATCGTCCGTCTTCAAAGAGGATCGTGATCTCGTCTTGTGCCCCCCCCCCCTCCCTTTTATCCTCGTCACAATCAGGATATTCGGCCGGGAATCACGACCATTTTCAGTCGTTAAATGATTCCCCTGCCTGGACGTGACTCCCTTTAAGGTAAAACGACCCCTTATTGCATCTCCCGTTAATCGACCCGCTGTCCGACTTTTAAATATTCCTTCTGTATAACTGATTTATAGCATCCCATTTAAAAGCTAATTAACAAGTAATTAAAGTTACCCGATTGCCAATTTTCTCCGGTCTGTCAGTATTATCCTTATTTACATTTCCTATATTTCTCGTGTATATATATATATATATATATATATATATATATATATATATATATATATGTTAACTAGTGACGAATTAAAATTATATTTTTGGTGTCACTCTTTAAATATATCCTTGAACTGCAACTTGGTAAACTCTTTAAACACTATCGGCTCCTGTATTAAAACCGCACTCTAATACCTCGTAATCAACGGATTACTTTTACGAAGTGAACGTACTTGTACGTAGCGAAGGATGCGTACGTACATTAGCGGATATATGTGCAACTAACTGTATGTATACATATTCTCATGGCTTTTATCTTTTTCCTCTTAACCAATCGATACATATATGTATATAAAGACGTATTGTCTGGAGAGGTGACCTATTCCTAGACAATATGATATTCAAAACTGCCTCAAATATGAGCTTCATAGACCTCCCGCTAGCGGTTTCGCTAATTAAGTTCTTATTTTTTTTCCTCGCTAAGATCAACTTTTGCTTGTAACGTGTCAGTCTTTATTGCTCTGTTGCATAATTTAGAAACTGCGAACTGAAAGACTAAACCGAAACCTTTGAGTATCAAAAAGTTAATTAAGCTCATCTGACTTTGAGAATAAAGTTTCCAATATCTATGTCAAGCGAGACATTGCCCTTAATAGAAACCAGACAGAAACTGAATATGCCAAACAAGGAAGCAAAAATTCAAGTTATACTTGTCTCTAGGTCAATAGGTAGAAGCGAAAAGTTAAAAAAGCGACAAAGATCAAGTTGAAAGTTTACGAATAGAATATCAAATCGGCAAAAAATACCGGTCTCTGGCCATAGAGGAAAAAAACTAGATTTAAGTATCGGGCGAAATAGCTTGCGGGGGGGGGAGGACTTATGCCCCTAGAATTAAAATATGAAGAAAACAATATTTGGAGAGATTTTAATAGAAGTTGATTGGTAATATTATGCTAATCTGGCTGGTGCCGTAATTTTACTTTGACTCTATGGCGGAATATAAATGACGGCTACAACATATTTATTCTCTTCAAATCTCATAGATAGGCCCTTTCGTCTATATATCTTTATGGTGATATATCATAAATGATCATGATAATAATGGAAAATGGAAAGAGTGAATGTGATTTGCTTTCAAGATCTAAAGTTGCACTTAAAAAAATAAGGAAGTTGGAAAGGTCAGACCATCTATCTGGTCGTTAGACTGCATGACTCAGGTCGTAAATCTTTACATAAATTGAAGAGAAATTTCATCCGCTTGGAGTAATTGATTACACCGGTGAACAGCCAAAATGGTTCACATATGAGATTATGCTCACACAACTAATTTCATATTGCTGAATTTGAATCTGATATTTGTTTTGTTCTATCGGACTGGGTTTTATAAAAAAAAAAATCAATAAGTACAAATATTCAATATTCCGTCACTCGTGTCGTGCAACAGGAACCGAAAACAGACCAGCTTGTCTCTTATGTGACTCTGCTTACATGACTAATTTTACATTGTTGAGTATGATTTAGATGTTATATTCTACTATTAGATCTACTTTCTTAAACAATAGGAAAAATAGTAAATATGATGACATTAATTGTCTCACGCAAGATAACGATATTAAACACGTCACAGATAAGCTCATAAGAAATTGTACCAGAAAGCATACGTTCAAATCCTTCATAATTGATAAAATATAAAGTTCTAAAAGTGCTTCTGAGCTCTGCCCTTTCTTTTCTAAAGCTCGCTCTCTTCTCGTTGCAGCGTCCAGCAATAGTCGCCCATCATGTTAAGACTGAATTGTACCTGATACCTGCTCTTCATTATGGCGATGTCGTGATGAAATCTTTCACCGTGTTGATCACTAATGTCTCCAAAGTTAACTGGGAAAAAATCAATATGAGAGTGGAAAAAATGCAATTTCAAGGACATTCTTGCTCCCAATACATGATAATTGTGCAACAAGATTGTAACGATTTCTTTGTAGTTGTCGGCACGATAGTTTCTAAGAAAAATCTTTGACACATTGAAAAATGATTCCCATGAGTTTTCTCCAGTGGGTTTTAGGCCTTGGTGAATTTGATAGCATGAACTAGTATGAAAATATGTGGTCCATTCAAGACACCTGCTTTCAACTGGGCTTCGCAAACCAAACCACCTAGTTTCTGACATAAGTATCGAAACCCAACACCATATTGATCCATAGCCTTGCTGAAAATTTTAGCCAAACTAAGCTTTAGATACAATTGAGGCAAAAATATCTTTTCTAGATCTACGGGAGGATTGTGAACACAGTTGAACCTTACAGGCGCATCTCTTGGTTTTGTCAGCCATTCCTTTCTCAGATCTGCTGTCTCACAAACACAAAACGCACATGTGTTTTGTATAGCCATTCTGAAGGCCCAGTAATAAACAGATTATTTTGAGATCCCCACATATCTTTCACTGGTGTTTCCTGTACTATATAGCGGCTAACAAAATATGTCCTAGTTTCGTAGCTCTTAGCCATCTTTGCTGCATGTGCTATTGGGACAGATGGAAACCGACTGCCATTGTGTAAAATAAAAGCTTTCAGAAAGTCTTTTCCCGAGTCTATAAACAGCCTGTAATCATCACACTCGTATGGTTCAGACTTGCAGAATTGTTGCATGAGAGATACTGCGTCCTCACACTAACAAAGTTTGTTTGCCATCTTGAAGAAAGCAGACAGCTCTCTATGTCCGTAACGAGCTTTAGTGATACGCACTCCAGCTTCCAGCAGGTTAAGCTTCTTAATTCTGGATCCCAGAGCATCGATCCTTTCTTTAGTCAAGTCTAGGTCTCTGATGAGATCATGTGGCGCTTCTTGAGTAAAGAGTTTAGACCTGGTATTTTCAGAGTCATCTTGGTAATCGTTTTCATTTGAGGTAGAATTAGAATCGGAATCACTCATCAAGTCTTGTTCAGTCGGTGGATTTGGGACTGGGGGTTCAGCGCTGTGCGGAATTGGTCGGATTACAAAGCAATATTAGGGTATTGCACCATCCTTCGTGTTTTGGTGGTTATTCCCTTGATGTTTGTGAGACAAAGTCGCAGTCACTGCTGTTGTCTTAGGGTTCACGCCATATCACTGGTACAGCAAACGGCATTCCTGAGCTTCTCTTATCACACATCGCCTCACTCAGTGTGGTTGACACAAGACTTACAAGGTATATGAGTTGCCTATTTCTTGTCTTGGCCACCCAAAGGACATCTCAAGTAACATTTGTAAGGCAATCTAATAGCTTTTGTGATTGGTTTCTTGAGGCTACCAAGAGTGAATGCGCCACATATGGAACAAAAACTATCAGCATCGTTCAGACACTTGCCACGTTTCATGTTTTGTTAAGTTAAGAGTAATTAGAAATTAGCCAGTTGTACAGTGGCGGCAACAAAAAAAGTGACATTTAATATTGGCAACAGAAATCGATACACAAAATCGTTTTCACGATTTTACTTGCCAACTAGCCAATGAAAAGGTGCGGGGCTTATGCCGCAAGTGGACGACTCTCCTGAGCTAAGACAAGAGAACTGTGCTTTACTGGAACTCAGTGTCTCGTTTGAGCTCGTACAGTTAGGCTTTAGTGTATGGCACTCCAGCGTGCTGATTTCCTGCATTCGTGCCTACATTTGACGTGCTATAACTTCTGTGCAAATGGATACAATGGGGCGGAAAAAGCTTTCTATGACAGAGAAAAGCCGTGCCTTGACCCTATTAGAGCAGGGAAAGTCTTTATTGATGTAGCAGCAGATTTAGGAACCTCAAAAAATACGATTCATCGCCTAAAACGGGCAGCTGAGTTATTGCCACCAGGTACCATACCAAAGATGAAGGAGGGCATTGGTGCAGCTAGGAAGACATCTCCAAGGACTGATAATATCCTAAGGCGTGAAGTGATGTCAGACCCTTCTGTAACCTCCGCTTCAATCAAGAAAAAACACCCAGACCTCCTCCAGAACGTCGCCCTCAGGACCATCCGTCATTGCTTACAGAAGGACTTATGCCTACCGGCTCGCCGCGCTGCCAAGAAGCCACTTCTTACCAAGACTATGAAGATGAAAAGGCTCAATTTGTGCAAGACCTATAAACATTGGACAGCTGCCCATTGGAAAAAGGTTATGTTCAGTGATTAAAACACCTTTAGGCTGGTCAGAGGAGAGTCAAAGATCGTGCGTCGTCCCAGCAATGTGTCTCGGTATAAACCAAAATATACCGTGAAAACTGTGAAGCACCCTGATAGTGTGATGGTGTGTGGTGCCTTTAGTGGAAACAAGGGCAGAGGGGTCTGTACTTCCTTCCCAAGAATGTAACCATGAGGGGGACTAACTATCTGGAAGTTTTGAGGCAGCACATGCTGCCATTTTGGGAAATTCATCAGTGTGAATTTTTCATGCATGATGGTGCCCCTGCTCACAGGTCCCAGTTAGTGAAAAGGTTCTTCAATGATAATAATATTAGTGTTTGGGAGTGGCCTGGTAATTCCCCGGACCTAAATCCTATTGAGAATGCTTGGAATCTGATGAAAACCAAAGTTCAAGAGCCAGCACTCGGCAGCATCAAGGATCTGATAGAATCACTGAAGAAGATCTGGGTTACGATCGACCCCACCTACTTCGCAAACCTTACTGAATAAATGCCCAATCGACTCAGGATGATCATCAAGTGCAAGGGCAACATGACCAAGTATTAACTTTCATGAAATATTCATAATAAAATATGTAAGTTACATTTTTCTGTTTTATTTTCTCTGAATTGTCACATGTCACTTTTTTTGTTGCCGCCACTGTAGATATACACTATCATGAACCAGAAATTCGAAACAAACAAAAAATGCACAAATAAGGAAGCAATTATTGCATAAGTGGAACCAAGGAACATATAGATTAGAGTATGAATAACATGCTGCACCAAATAAATTTATATGCTGGTTCTGGATAACTGAGCCTGATTAAACTATACCAATGTCACTATTGAATTCATCACATACAACTACCCTAGATTCAGACTATTTTGATCCAGAACCATGAGAATGATTTTTTTATTGACCAGTCAATTGTTATTATTACATAACTCAAACATGTTGAAACCTTTCCTCAACAAAAGTTGTATAAAATTTCATGTTATTTTGCAACAAACTAATTATTCTAGCAACGCTAAAAGAGAGCCAATTCAAAATACAAACTTATTCACATGATAGAAGACTAGAATAGTTTTCATGGTATATCAAAGACAGGTTCATATATGAAAAGGAAATTGTAATTTTCCGCCTATTTGTTTGTTTTTCAATATAGCTTCATGCAAATGACCTATTAAAGTTTTATAAGGAGACTAGCCTGCACAAAGGGATCAGTTTCAGAAAAGGAACTAAAGCTTCTAAAGGCTGAGTGTAAGCATTAGGGCCTGGCGCTGCTCTAGGCATTAAGAAAGAGATCTTCCTTTTGCATAATCAGAAAGGAATAAATTTTGATAAAGTTTGGTAGAATTTTTAACTAAAATAATCTTACACGCCATTCAGCCGATAATATAATATTAGGCCAAAGTGCATATGTATATATAAATTCCAGTTTCTGTGTAAACAGCATATGTCACGTTTCAATCTATAGCAAGAGTTATAATTGCCAAAAAGAATAATCATTGAGAATAAATTGCGAGTGGTTCTCATTTTTTCTCTCTACAAATTATAAACATGTATCAATATGGGTTAAGTAAATTGCGAGATAATAATAACTCGTGCACATTAGTCTTTGTCTTTGGCTTAGGAAAAAGAAAACCAATTTGGTTCTTCATTCCATAGAAACTTTTGTCTAATGGATGAAGGAATCTGATTGTAATTGGTTTTCTTAACTCTAAGTATCTTTATCAAAATCACTTTAGTGTCAACAGCTCTATTATAAACTAAAACTGATTCTCTGAGAAAGGGGGAGGGGGGGGGGGCAGAATGAACGTGTATACGAGAGACGCTATAAACTACGTGAGACAAGCCAAGTGATCAAACAACACACAAGGGCGATCAACATATTACTCGGACAATGTACAAAGGAACGTATCCTTAATTTAGTACATTCTTCCAATTTCCCTATTATCTACACTAAGTCGCATTCTACCACATGCCTCGGAGATCATGCCAGGGGTATTTTCTTTCTTTTTTAACAACTACATTCTCTCATACTATTCGTTAAAGGATCTCAGGGCCAACAAGGTGAAAGATCTTTTAAGTTTTATATATTTATAATATAAATCTCATCCATTTCATTCATTTAAAATCATCATTCTTCGTGAGAAAACCGAAATCAGTTGGAATTAATGAAGCGATGCCACTTGGCAGACAACCAATTAAAATATCACGCACTCAGGGAGAATTTCGATAGCTATCAAGCTCAAACACATTGCAACGCGCATTGATGAATACCTTTTTAATATTTCCTCACAGGGTAATTTGAATAGTAAACGATTTTATTATTCAATCGTATAAAATGAACAAAGTGTATATAGTAATAAAGGCACTATTACATTAATTTAATCCATTTTGGCTTCTCTTTGTTTAGACTGCCTGGCAACGAAGCGGCTGGCTATGTTGCTTGGTCAGACTACACCAGGGGTTGGCCACCTTCAACACTCAAAGAGCCATTTAGACCCGTTTCCTACTGAAAAGAACAGACTGAGAGCCAAAAAACCATTTTTACATATAAATTAAGATAATACTGCATAAATTGATTTTTACCTCTATGCTACGAGTATATATTAAAATCAATAGTCTGTTCCATTCATGAAATCAAAGTACTGCTACAGACAAAACGAAATTTTATTTCTGTATACAAAAATATTGGAACTCCGAAAAAAAAGCTGGGTCGAACAACTTACCAATAAAATATTTAGTGTCTATTTGAGTCCTCCTACTATTCACAAAATAAAAAGCCGAATATAATTGAACCACCTGCAACAAACTAAAACTGCCGTCTGCTTCTGCATGCCGTCATCCTGGAGTCAGCTGTAAACTTGAATAAAAAAGAATATTTTACCGAACAGTGCAAAATATATATTTGTAAAATAATAGCCCATTAAATTATTTAATTTACCTGGTTAATGTGACTTTTGCTCCTAAACCCCAGCGCACAGTGTGTGCAAATTACGGCTGCAAAACATCCCCTCATCTTCACGTAAGATTGAAAGCTGTCATGTGTGAGGCGTGAATGATCTTTGTTTTTAATATAGTTCGTGTTGGAAAAGCCCTGCTCACATATATATATATATATATATATATATATATATATATATATATATATATATATATATATATATAGAGAGAGAGAGAGAGAGAGAGAGAGAGAGAGAGAGAGAGAGAGAGAGAGATCTGAATACTGACACGACTACAATTGCATAATTTTTCATGTTGGCGTAAGTGTCGGGAATGTCATTCCATGTTTCCAAAACAACTCACCCCCTTTGCCATTGTGAGCAACCATTGGCTTACTGATGGGCAACATCTTCAAGATCAGTTGTCAGTCGCTGGATCTTCGACACCCACATATCTTTGTCGACTAGTTCGACAAGCTCCATTTCCAGATTTGGTTGACTTACACTTGCAAATGCAGTCATATTCA
Organism: Ceratothoa steindachneri; assembly: GCA_963969495.1. Classification (NCBI taxonomy): domain Eukaryota; kingdom Metazoa; phylum Arthropoda; class Malacostraca; order Isopoda; family Cymothoidae; genus Ceratothoa; species Ceratothoa steindachneri. The sequence continues at coordinate 17,914,474 of OZ018326.1, forward strand.
GTAGGGATAGATCGACGGTCAGGGGGGTGATAGGGAAAGATAATGTGCGCGTTTCATCTCGAACTACAAATACATTGAATTGATAATTTTGTGAAATTGTTTGAACTCTCTCAAAGAAGGGGAGTGAGACAGTGTACCTCGCTGTAAATTTCTGGCAAACACTGTCAACTTGCGCTCAAATGCCAAATCCTCCTCCAGCATGTGCAGAGCTATGCCTCATTTCCCCTGAAGAGTTGTGTTCAGACTTAAGGTGGGCTGCCATTGCTACAATGAAGTGAAGCTTTCCAGATACTCTGGCTGTTCCAGCGCAAGAAAGGTGAGCACTATGCTGCCCAGGGAAATTTTCACTTTTTCCAGAGACGTGGTAAATCTTTTCATCACCTCCCCTTTGGAAAGTCACCTGTCTTTTTGTGCAGCAGGAGATCAGAATGCCTACTTTCCCCCACATCCAGGAACAAACGGATTGACAATCAAAATGACAACCTTCATTACTTCTGTGCAATCCGGAAGAAAAGTTTGAGCACACGATGCCTCTTGGTGCAGAATGCAGTGAAATGTTAGTAACGCTTTACCCAGCGACTTTTCCGTTAAAGCTACAAAGACCTTCTGCGCTCCTGTCATACTTGGTGGTCCATCAGAAGCCACTGACACTAAGTAGGGGTATTTATTTATTTGGCTCTTACACAATCTAGGAGATCCTCACAGAGCAGAACAATTTAATTTATTTTTAATATCCCCTAGGTCTTTAGGCTCATGACAGGCGATTGGGTACGAAACAGCTGAAATGGTGTCTTTTATTTTCTGTCTGGTGACGTTTTATGGCATTTTGATGGTTTTGTTTTTGACAGTCTTTGCAGATAGAGTTAAATCTCTGATTTTTCTGCACAATTTTACCCATGTTTTAAAGTCTGTGAATAGATGCTCTGAAATCTTAATGAATGACCACAAAACTAGCCTATTTAAATGAATTTGCTTAATTCATACATTTCTGCAATTTATTTTGTCTCAGTTTAACCTTCTGCTTTATTTCCAAAGCGGCTTTTTCTCTCATCTCTATCCGACAATTTTCACGAAAAGCTGTGTGCTTATCCTGGAAATATCTTGAAACATTTGACTTTTTTCTTGTTTACCAAATTCTCACCTCATATTAAGCATACTGGTAAACCAGTTTCGTCAGTATTGAAAGCCAATTTATCTGGCAACGTAACATTGAACGTTCTGTTTTCTTTAGAATCTTTTCTCTTCGTATGGTTCACATAACTGCGGTTACAAATTTCAATAAATAAATAAATAAATTTGAAAAACTAACGAAGTGAAATAACATGCATTTTTAGTTAAATGTTCGATAGAAGAGCCGTTCACAAGGACTGACGTGCTACTTCAGCGTCGTTCCTTCACCACAGGGAGCCTCTGCGGTTTACCGACCCCTGACCTACACCCATACTCGCCTAGTCCCCCGTTCATTCACTGGTCTCTTTACATATGCAGAGAAGATCCTTAATCCACAATGGCTTCCTGACTTACTCTCTCTATAGAAAGGAAGTACATGTCCGCCTAATTCACTGTTATACCAGGCTAACCAGCGAGCATCTTAGGTGTCGTGATATCAATTAAACTGTATCTCCGACATCACATGCTCCCCGTTCTCTCTCCCACCCCCCAGTCCATAAGATAGTCTGCTGTATAATGGAAGTGGGGGCACTCCATGTTTAAAGATGACTACAAAAGAATCTTCTTCGTTGGTTTTCGTTCTTGGATTGATTCTTACCTAACCTGGGGCTGTATATTGACTCTAATCCTAAGCAAAATCTCCAGATTCGAGTTAAACAATAGTTCACCTCCTTCTCCGCAACCCGTCTTCCCTTTTTTGTGTAATTACCCTTTTCACCTTTCATTTTTATTTATTCTATATTTTTATAAAAAAAACAGTTTCGCTTATTTTGATTGTAAAAACTTTCCTACATAGCCTACGTAGAACAATTATTTATTCCGTTGGATTCTATTAACAGAAAGATGAGAGCCTCAGGAATTTTTCCAGTTTAAAGAGGAAAGGCCCTTCGAAGCAAACAGAAAAACATTGGAGATAACTCGGTAGTAGATTCGAAATTTATTTGAATGTAGTTCGAATTCCATCCGCAAGCCCATTGACCCTTCTTGTTTATATGAGATCTCAAGGTAAGCAAAATATCCCAAATTAAATCTATACCGTGTATGATTTATCCCCGCGCCATTTAATCTGAGCGATATCGGCCAATAGTCCAGGAATTTCAGCCTTTACGTGGGCGGCAAGAAAATTTATATAAATCGTGTAAAATTTATCAAAATTAAAAATATTGTAAAGTAAACCAAAAACCCTATTGATAAAATCTACTAGGTTAGTTAATATCCATAATTCGAGTCTAGCACAAGTAATCTAGCGATATGCGGCAACTATAGAAAATTCTAGTACTATACGGCAACCGACTCAGTCAGTCAACAGTTATTAACGTTCTTAAGTAGTGTATCATTTTTAGGCTGTGGATTCTTGCAATTTACTGCTATTAAATTATGTCTTCAAATAAGAACTATAATCATATATATTCATATGAGTATTTAGCGTTCTGATTTATTGAATCTTTTACAACCAAGCAACTTCCATTCCGCTTGCTGTGCCATAGAAGTCTCTCAGATAAAGCAAGGAACCCATCATGAATGCTGCATCATCTCACTTTACATCATGAAAAGACAAAGAGAAGCCTCTTGAATATTTTCAAGATGTTGATGAAAAATTTTAAAATTGTCATACCATAACTGTTTTATCTAAGAAACGGAACAGAGATGGAATAGTTGCATCTTATCGTACCTCAATACTTATTGCAAACAGAGTAAGACTCATAACATTGAAGAAACATTGCTAATGCCATCTGTCCAAGAATATGTTTCTACAGTTATGCATCAAGATCCAACTGATGATATACAACTTTGGCTATTAGTAATACTACACTAAGTCGTTACATTGATGAAATGGCCCTAAAAGTTAAAAGCCAGCTGCTCACTATTCTCCACACAACTTCATTTTTTAATGAGTTGGATGAATCTACCATTAATATCAATTATGCTTTATTGATGGCATATGTAAGATACTTTAATAAGAACGGTATACTGCTGGAATAAATGCCATTTGTAGTAAATCTTATTACTCATACAAAAGGAGTATCAATATTTACTGCTATTAAATTTAGTTTAGAAATCACCTTATTCCCTCTGACGGTTTCGCGTGTTTTGCTCGGGGCTCTGGGCAACAAGGGAAAAAGAGATTCACATTCCCTCTAGCTTTTGGCAAAGTCATGGGTCATCGCACTCTGGAATTCGTGAGCACACGGGTGTACTAGAGGTGTTGGGGCTTTCAGTTCCTTCTTCGGGCGGGAACGGGTAGTAACGGGTTGAGCCACGGGTGGGCTGACCAATTAGGACAGAGCAAAACTTGATGGAACCTGCAACGACTTCAGCCAAAACCAGTAAAATACGCGCACTCAATGTAGCAGTGAATAATAAGGATTTATCAAAAGACTTGTGAGCGAAATAAGTTTTCCGTTTCCGAAGTCGTGGCATTTCACGATTTTAATTTCATAAAGATGCAAATAGGAGATGCCAGGTAACATCTGAAGGTTTATGCGCCATCCCTGCCCCAAAAGCCGGAATTTGCATTCAGATCACGACGGCTTTCATGAGGATAAATTTATTGAACAAAAATAAATTCTTGAAAAAGAAAGATTCGACAATTTCACCAATGGCCTACGCTTATCTATCTTCTAATAGATGTCATGGAAATGTTGGTTGGGATATTTTTTTTATTCTTTCTTTGTAATTAACCTGGGCAATTTTCATAAAGCGATCTCACTTTCACAAAGGGTGAAACAATAATTCCAATGATTATACTGTCAAATTTATATGGTTCTGTATATTCACATTATTATTATCAAAGATAATCTCATTACATCGCAAACTAAAAGATGCTCATTTAATCTATCCTCACCAAGTAGTTTCATTAATCAATGATTTTTTAATTGGTTTCTGTAAAAGAAACTAAACATTTGATAGGAAGCTTGAAAATTAAGAGACTCAGGCCGACCAATCAACTCTGTTACCAGGGGCATTGGGATTCCTGGCATCCGTTTGTAAACGCGGGGTCCTGGGCCATAATTAAATCTGAAACTAAGCAATCCCAGGGATAATACTTTAATAATTATTTATTATATTAGCCGAAAGATTTCAGCAATGAATAAAGGGATGCGAATACACTTTCTACATATATATTCTTAATGGAGACTTAAAAGTTAAGGAAATTTATAAAATAGCTATAATATTAATAGCATTAAATTAAATTCTAAATGGCATAATATGGATCATTTAAAAATTATCTGTCTAGCAACAAATAGTATCCACAATTGTAATCGCAGTTAGATATCGTTACAAAATTACAACAGAGTTGGTTTACATGCCAGAGCCACATGAGTAAACATAGCTGGTTGTAATACACCCCTCGGTAAGGGAGATAACGCGACGCGCCTGGTTCGGAGACCGGATTGTGATCTATAGAAACTCACAAAGTGCCCTGAGTGCTATAGGGGCATTGGAGTCTCCGCATCCTCTGGTTCACGATATCCGTGACGCCACGGCTTTGGCGAGCCGAGAGGATGTCGAGATTATCCACTGCTGCGTTCCTGGACATGTAGTAATTGCGTGGAATGAGCACGCTAATGAGAGCGCAAAAGAATCCGAGAGGAATGGGTGACCAGTCCAGCGTTTCGCTCTTCCTCACATCGACTACATGACATCAATACGGGCTGCCCTCTGGGTGGCTTTGCAAAGTAGATGGGAGATGATTGAGGGGAACTAAAGTTAAGTGGCATTGCGCTTCGTCCCATGGACCTACCCCTCCCCACCCCAAAGCACGATAGCTTCAGGTTGCTTGCTGTCGATTCCGAATTGGACACACTCGCGGGTCGCACCGCCATTTGATGAAGCATTCGCCTGCGCCTTATTGCGACGATTGCCTTTGCCCCCTAGACTGTTCGGCACATTCTTGTTGAATGTCCTAGACTGAGTGATCTTCGAGCACGTTAACTGTCCCGGTACCGGAAAGAGCGATGTTGCTATCACTTGTTCCCTGTACTGTGGACTGATTTCGTGCACACCAGCTTGCGAATTATACGACTTTTGGGATGAAGCTTGCCTCCTGCACTTTATTTGACTCTTTGTTGTGGGCCGCTTTCTCCTGTGCCGGGGGTAGGCGGGCCTACCTTAAATTTCGAGTTTCAGGATATTTTGTGGAATTAATTGATACGTTTCATTCTGCTTTTCATTCTTCTCCCGCTGACGCAATTATCAGTTTTGTGCCGGTCTACCTCTCCCTCTTGTCAACTTCTGTATTCTGATATCGATCAAAAATTAACCCTTGATTATACATGTTCTGCCTCCTCCAATCACTATCTCAAACGCACTGTATGTTTGAGGTGTAACGAGGGAAACCATTGTGCAACTAAAAGGCGGATAATTACTTAACTCAACTCTTGCAATCGAGTAAAATACAGGTCTAATGACAACAAAGAGATTAACTTCCACCTATATATTTTCGTTGCGTTTCCAATTCTCTTATCTTCACCGATTTCTTTACAGATCTTACTTTAATATGTTTCTATAAAACATATCATCTTGGTTTCCCATGGTTAAGTGATTGTGCAATTCAACTTGCAATTCGTCCTTAATTGCACTTTTATCCTATCATTTTCTTTTATTCTTTATTTTTAATGATAATCAGTTTCGCTGAGTGAGAGATATTTGGCACAATAAATTTTGAAATAATATCCAAAGAAAAAGCCAATTTTTTTCATAATTTGAATTTACCTCTTTCATTACATACCACACGTATAACCCTTAGGGATTTCGTTAGTTTTCCTTAATGATAAGTTAAAAAGCGAGACTTTTCCAAGTGTAACGATGACAGGGTCCTGGAAGCGACCAATACTTCATCGGATTTTAACTAGGTATTATATTTGAGGTTTATTCGGACTCTATTTTCGGAAGTGCGTCAAATTCAATCCGCAAGCACATTGACCTCTTTTGGTTCGATGAGTTCTCAAGCATAGAAAAATGTCCCTAATTAAGCCTATCTATTCCTTTCTTTCGTTTATTGAAAAAAAATCACAGTGATATTTTTGTCTTCATTTCTTACCAAATACAATTTTCTTATCTATTGCGAATGATTGATAGACTTAATCTAGTTACATTTTCAAGAAAACTCATAAATCTTTTTTTAGTTTCACTCATTTCCACCCTGTTACTAAACATATGTACTTATAATTGTAACAAACTATGGAGTCTATTTTGAACCATCCATTTTTTATCACTTTCTTTACTCACAACCTTGTTCTTTTTATCGCAGGCTCATGAAATATATCCAAAGAAATTGTGAAGTCAATGAAAAGAAATTTTGCAAACATTCTTTTATTTATATACATTTATGTACAGAAATTTGGGTTACTGTACGAAATGATTCGTTAAAGAATTTTCAACTCTCATTAGATGGACATGGCATGTGGAATTATAAATCCTGATTGCATTTTCAAACAAACCATTTGCTCATTCAACGGACAAAGCATAAGAATTACAGGCCTTTCTTTTGAACTAAGGTACCATCGCTCAAAACAAGTCCTGAAGGACCATCTAAAAGAATAGAAGTCCCTGCCACTTTGAATTGAACTGGAGTACCATCTTCGAGAATCATTCCAGAGGCTCCAACCAAAGGAAGAGATCGTTTTGCCCTGTGTAGATCGGTATTTAGTTGGATGTTCTTGCCGCTCTTGGTAACAATTCCTGAAGGACCGATCAGCACAATGTCGTATGTGGTGTCGTAGTCGAAAGCTTCGATGGTCCCGTCACTCCTTACGAATCCTGAGAGGCCAACACTTCCAGCTGGGGAAACATACCCAACACTCCTCTTTTTCCGGTTAGCGAACTGAAGGTCGGAAGTGAGCTGAATATTTTTGCCATCCTTCGTCACAATTCCCGATGGTCCTCTTAACACAAAGTTATCAACCTGCTGTTGAGTGAATTGGACGTTTTTCCCGTCAGGTCTAACTATACCCGAAGCTCCAATGACCCCCTTCTGAGCAACGAAGTGGCCAATGTGTTTAGGGGCATCCAATGTGGCTTGATCGTGGGTAAGTTGAAGGTTTTTCCCAGTAAGTGAAACTATGCCCGATGGCCCAATGGAGACAATATTGTTGGCAAATTCGTGTGAGAATTGTACGTTCTTTCCATCTGGACTTACGATTCCGGAAGGCCCAACGTTTGCGTCAGCACTAAGTGCTAGAAGAAGTACAGCTGCCTGAAAAGACAAAACATAGACCATATAGATGATACCTTTTTCAATGTAAGCTAAATTCAATGAGAAATATATTAATTAATTATATGCGACATGTTGACTTACCAAAACCTTCATCGTGGCAATGATAGAGCCCCTAAAATCTGCTGGCGAGTAGCTATTGGGACAATGTGCCTCTGAGGAATAGATGACGGACTGCCCCTTTTATATGCGATCAATTCCTGGGTACAAGAACTGAGCAGCATTCTGATTGGCTACATTTTTTCTACTTCTTGCTCCTCCTCTTTCTCTCTCGCTCCCCCCTCTCTCTCTCATTCTCTCTATCCCTCAATATATAAATGTATATATTATATATATAAATGTGTGTATTTCTCTCTTTCTACATATATATATATATATATATATATATATATATATATATATATATATATATATAATGAAAATTAATGCAATATCGCAAGAAAAGATAAGGAATTAAACTACATTCTCCGAAGACAATTTAATTCAGAACAGTTTCGATGTATCTCACACCCTTTTTCTGAATTAAATTGTCTTCGGAGAATGTGGTTTAATTCCTCATATATATATATATATATATATATATATATATATATATATATATATATATATATATATATATATATATTTATATATATATATATATATATATATATATATATATATATATATATATATATTCGCCTCTCGTTTATATCTATTTTAAGTTAATTTTTTCATTGGATTGCTCGCCCTTCCTTCTCTTTCGCTTCCTCCTAGAGTTCGCGAACAACGAGTTCCTGACTCAATAGGTAAGAGAGCCGACGAGAGGCAATAATACCCTCGACTTGGTTTTCACCTCTGAGGATGACATCGTTGAGGATCTCTCTCTGTATGTGAAAAGCTCGGTGGCAGTGATCACCGCCTAGTTAGATTTATAGTCAAGGCTCCCAAGGTAGAGTCTGCGAATAGCAAATAAGGAAACTTGATTTAGAAAGAGCAAACTTTGTAGGTCTTCGTGCTGGATTGACTGATGAGAGGTGAGAAGTGTGCGAGGGTGTTGAAGATTCGTGGAATAGATTCTAATCTTTATTCATGATTCTTCAATCACGATTCATCCCTTTGAAAAGCCTCCGTCGGTCTTCTATTCAACCAAGGTGGTTTGATCGAGAAATTCGTCTGCCTCTGATCGAGAAAAGAACTGTGTACCGGCACTCAAAGGTTTCTGGATACTTTAATGAGTATCGTAGGCTAGTTAGGAGAGTGAAGTCTAGCATAAGGGCGGAAAAGCGTGCCGAGGAACTCCGAGTTGTGAGACTTTGCATGGATAATCCCAAAGAGTTCTTTGGTTATATAAACAGCCGTAAGCCAAGCCATCGCACGATTAGCACTTTAATAAATTAAGAGTGGACATTAAGGCACTGAGATGCAGAAAATGCTAATATCTTAAAAGACTAATTCTTTTCAGTGTTTACTGAAGAGAGTGGTCCCATTATCCAGCCCACAGATTCCTACTTGCGTGAAAAGCTGGAGGAAATAGACTTCACTCAAGGAGAAATAGAAAAAAGATTACTGATCTAAAGACGAATAAGTCTCCTGGCCCGGACGGGTTTCTATCTAAAATGTTGGAAGAAGTGCGCGATGAAGTGTCACGACATTTGAGCACAATCTTCAACATGTAAATCCGTACCGGATGCATTCCTAGAGACTGGCGTAGAGCGGAGGTAACTTCTATTCTCAAAAAGAGAGACCCTAGGCAGCCGTCGAACTACCGACCTATTAGCTTAACTTCAATAGTCAGTAAAATCATGGAAAGCATCTTGTTGGACAAAATGGCGTCATATTTAGAGTCCAACTCGCGATTGAGAAGTTCCCCGCATGGGTTCCGAAGGCACTGGTCAGGCCTAGCTAATCTTGTGGAATTCTTCCACTTCGTTTTAGTGAGCACGACCGGGATAAAGCGGTAGATTTTATCTACTTAGACTTCCAAAAAGACTTCCATAAGGTACCACACCGCCGACTCCTTCGAAAGTGCGTGCGCCTGGCGTAGACGGAAATGTAGCAGGTTAGATAGGACACTGGCTAAACGGCAGACGGCAACGGGTAGTGTTGAATGGACAAGCTTCTGAGTGGGTGCCCGTTACCAGCGGTGTTCCTCACGGTTCTCTCCTATAACCACTACTATTCATCATCTACGTCAACTACATAGACGGTGACATTGTTGCGAAGATTTCTAAATTTGCCGATGATACCAAGCTTGGTATGAACATCGCAAATGAAGGAAATACCACCCGCCTTCAAGATGATCTCGGGAAGATTCGGGAGTGGTCGGACACGTGGCAAATGCCATTTAACGAGAACAAAGGCAAAGTGATGCATATCGGCCATCAAAACTCCCAATCTCACTATATCTTTAAGGGCACAGCTATTGAATCCACCGACACTGAGAAGGACTTGGGTTTAACAATCAATAGTGACTTCAAGTTCTCGAAACAGTGCATTAAGGCGGAGAATATGGCCCAAAGGATGCTAGGCTACATAAAGCGCCAGTTTGAATATAGGAACAAGGAGATAGTACTGTGTTTGTACAACTCACTTGTCTGATTGCACCTGGAGTATGCCGCACAATTTTGGAGTTCTTCGTTTCGAAATGATATTGCGAGATTGGAACGTGTGCAAGCCAGGGTAACCAAACTGATTCCCTCTATCAGACACAAAAGTTATGATGATAGATTAAGGGAACTAGATCTGTTCTTGTTGGAAACCCGGAGACTGCGTGGTCAGCTTATCGAAGTATTTAAAATACTTCGAGGCTTAGATAATGTAGACTGCACGGATATTTTCCAACTTAGTGAGGACATAACGAGCATGATGGCTACAAACTTGAACTGAAGCGTTACTACCGTGATCTCTGTGGTTAATTTATTACATACAGCATCTGCGGTAGCTGAAACGCACTTCCAGTGGAAGTTGTCAACAGCAATTCTGTTGATCGGCTTAGGTCAAAACTGGAAAAGTCTTGAAAAGTGGCCGTTTGGGCACTTAAGTCGTTGTGCAGAACTGTGCCTGCTCAACTGTTAGCCCAAAGTTACCCTCTTTGAATGGACCATAAGGTCTCCTAGGGTACTTTTTTTTCTTCTTGCTCTTTGTAGCGCGTTTTTTCTTTCTCTCTCTCTCTCTCTTTGAGAAGGACTTGGGTGTAACTATCACTAGCGACCTCAAGTTCTCGAAACAGAGCATCGAGGCAGAGAAGAAAGCCCAGAGGATGTTAGGCTACATAAAGTACCAGTTTAGATACCGTAACAAGGAGATAGTACTTTGTCTGTACAACTTCCTTGTTCGGCCGCACTTGGAGTATGCCGTACAATTTTAGAGTCCTTCGTTTCAAAAGGACATCGCAAGGTTGGAACGCGTACAAGCTAGTACAACCAAACTGATTCCCTCTATCCGACATAAAAGTTATGAGGATAGACTAAGGGAATTAAATCTGTTCTCGCTGGAAACTCGTAGACTTCGTGGTCAGCTCATCGAAGTTTTCAAAATACTTCGAGGGTTCGACAATGTTGACTACCGGGATAATTTTACACTGAGTGAGAACAGAACGCGCAATCACGGCTTCAAACTTGAACTGAAGCGTTACAACCGCAATCTGTGTGGATATTTTTTCACCTACAGTATCTGCGGTAAGTGGAACGCACTTCCAGTGGAAGTTGTCAACAGTGAATCTGTTGACCAGTTCAAGTCAAGACTAGACAAAGTCTTGAAAATTGGACGTTTATGGACGCAAAACAATTGAGCAGCCATGTGCCCGCTCGATTGCTAGTCGAAAAGTACCCTCTTTGAATGGACCGTAAGGTCTCCTAGGGTACTCTCTTTCCTTGTAACTCCTTGTAACTCTCTCTCTCTCTCTCTATATATATATATATATATATGGGAAATATCACGAAAGTTAGCACGTGATAACTATAAATATGAATATGTACCACGGGAGGAAACTGAATAAAAATCAGGTTGGAGTTAGTACTTTCGTCTATTAGACATTTTCAAACTCATGGACAAAAGTACTAACTCCAACCTGCTTTTTATTGAGTTTCCTTCCGTGGTATATATATATATATATATATATATATATATATATATATATATATATATATATATATATATATATATATATATATATATATATATATATATATATATATATATATTTATTTATATATATATATATATATATATATATATATATATATATATATATATATATATATATATATTTATATCATCGTTTTTCGTTTAATTCTATATTAAGTTAATGTTTTATTTGGATTTCCCCCTAATTATTTAAGTGAATTCACGAAAATATCTAGATGTTTTCTAAATCTAGGATATATAAACGCGTTTCACAAAATTAATTTTAATATCCCTCCATATGGAATCCACTTCTATATAGAGATTATTTGTTCACAGTATATCACATGACTTGAAAAGTTTTAACTTTGAACCAAACACAACTGCAAAAGTGATCAAGGAATTCAGATATTCTTTTATGTGTTATTCTTCTCAATGCTGGAAAAAGATATTCTTTTTATTATCGCAGTGAAAGTGCACTTATGAGCCAAAATCTGGGCTGTAATATAATATTAAATTTCAAGATTTAGCTTAAGACTTGTAAGCAAAATAAGTGATGAGTTTCAGAAAAAATACCCGGCTTTAGAAAAGTGTTCCGGAGGCTTTTTTAGGATTTTGAAATTTGTAAAGAAGCAAATTGGAGATTTCAGGTAACATCCGGAGAGTTGTGCGCCATCACGGCCCCCAAAAGCTGGAATTTGCCTTCAGACCGCAAAGGCTTGCATGAGGATATGCGCTAAATCTTTTTCACAAGTTTTTACATTCTCTCGCTTCACCCATATTCTTTCGAATTCTTTTTTTACAAACGTTCTTTGTGATAGGGCACCGTTGGGATCCAGCTTTTGATTTATTTAATAAATAAATTTTGAAATCTTCTTTTCAATTACTCGCTAATATTTACATGGCTTATGTAGCATTCTCAATTAAAATGCATATGTACATTTAGTTCTGCGTCAAGGTTAAACATGAACCATTGCTTAAGAGCATAAGTAAAAATTGGTAAATTCACCAGAAAGATAAGTAATCATTTTATAATCCTTACAAATTAATATCATTTATCAATTTCTCGTTATTAAATTTGAGATCTAAATTATTGTCCGTTATAATAACTCATTCACTTTTGAGTCTTTGTCAAATGACTTAGAGAAAAAAAATGAAACCTAGGCCTCTTCCTTTGCTATAAATCAATGTTTATCTGATGAAGGCTTCAATAATTTCTCCCAAAATAGATATAAAGTGAACCGCCTTTGAACAGACTATATTTTAATCACTGCTAAGGAATAAAAGAAACTAAAGGTTTGATATGAAGATTGCAAATTCCGAGTCCCAGGCCAACAAGTCAACTCAGTTACCTGGACCATTTCGATTCCTGGGGGAAATTTTTAAACATGGGGCCCTATGTCTCAAAGAAATCTCAAACTAAGGAGTTCCAGCATATAAAACTTTACTAATTATTTGTTATATTAGCCAAATGATTTCAGCAAAGAATAAAGGGATGCGAAAACACACTATACCTAAATATTTTTATGGGCGATTAAAATAATTGAGGAAATTTAAAGAGTTCTTTATGTAGCAACAAATATTATTCACAATCGAAATCGTAGCTCAGTAACGTTAACATATTATAAAAAAGGGGTCTCAATGCTAGAGCCACTGGATTAAACAGCATTTCAAAACAAAAACATCTTATGTATGTATACTAATTAGATTCTCGTAAACTGTCGTTCGAAATCGGATCAAACAAGTGATTTTGTATCTTCCTTAGTGAGAGTAAAAATCCAAAGGGATCCTTACCAAAAGTTCCTGTCCCAGAAGTCCCAACGACTTAGTCTTCCATCCTCCTTCCCATTCTCATTGGTTTATTTCGTAGAGCTTCAATTTCTACGAGAGCCTTCTTCATCCTACTCATAAAAAATCATTTATTTATCCTATACTAATTTAAATTTAGATATTTTTATTAAAGTTTGCTCCAATCTTTAAGACCTTCTCCCCCTAACTTTTTGAGGTTCGACAAAATTGTAAAAGGCATTTCCTCATCATAAACTGGGCCATTTTTGATGACCAAACTGAACTATATATATTTTACGTTCATTTAACTCGTTCATTTAATCGCATCCATTCCAGACCCCAATAATTTAAGATACCGCTAAAATAAATAACCCATATCAAAACTCCCGTGACACGCGATGTATTGTATAATCTCTGGTTACATTTCTTACTCCAATTTACCACCCCTTAGTTAAATGAGTCTGGCAACGAAGCGAATGGCCAAGCTATTCGGTCATCCTCGCCGAGTCCTACATTCAACTCCTGCTCTCGTTCAATATGTGAAGAGGATCCATAATGCACCATAGCTTCTGAATCTTAAACTTCGAGTCTCAGGATATTTCGCGGAATTAATTGATACGTTTCATTCTGCTTTTCATTCTTCTCCCGCTGACGCAATTATCAGTTTTGTGCCGGTCTACCTCTCCCTCTTGACAACTTCTGTATTCTGATATCGATCAAAAATTAACCCTTGATTATACATGTTCTGCCTACCTCAATCACTATCTCAAACGCACTGTATGTTTGAGGTGTAACGAGGGAAACCATTGTGCAACTAAAAGGCAGATAATTACTTAACTCAACGCTTGCAATCGAGTAAAATACATGTCTAATGACAACAAAGAGATTAACCTCCACCTATATATTTTCGTTGCGTTTCCAATTCTCTTATCTTCACCGATTTCTTCACAGATCTTACTTTAATATGTTTCTATTAGACATATCATCTTTGGTTTCCCATGGTTGAGTGATTGTGCAATTCAACTTGCAATTCGTCCTTAATTGCACTTTTATCCTGTCATTTTCTTTTATTCTTTATTTTTAATGATAATCAGTTTCGCTAAGTGAGAGATATTTGCCACAATAAATTTTAAATAATATCCAAAGAAAAAGCCAATTTTTTTCATAATTTGAATTCACCTCTTTCATTATATACCACAGGTAGAACCCTTAGGGATTTCGTCAGTTTTCCTTAATAATAAGTTAGGAAGCGAGGCTTTTTTAAGTGTAACGATGACAGGGTCCTGGAAGCGACCAATACTTCATCGGATTTTAATTAGGTATTATATTTGAGGTTTATTCGGACTCTATTTTCGGAAGTGCGTCAAATTCAATCTGCAAGCACATTGACCTCTTTTGGTTCGATGAGTTCTCAAGCATAGAAAAATGTCCCTAATTAAGCCTATCTATTCCTTGTTTGATCTATTCCTTTCTTTCGTTTATTGAAAAAAAATAACAGTGATATTTTTGTCTTCATTTCTTACCAAATACAATTTTCTTATCTATTGCGAATGATTGATAGACTTAATCTAGTTACATTTTCAAGAAAACTCATAAATCTTTTTTTAAGTTTTACTCATTTTCACCCTGTTACTAAACATATGTACTTATAATTGTAACAAACTATGGAGTCTATTTTGAACCATCCATTTTTTATCACTTTCTTTACTCACAACCTTGTTCTTTTTATCGCAGGCTCATGAAATATATCTAAAGAAATTGTGAAGTCAATGAAAAGAAATTATGCAAACATTCTTTTATTTTATATACATTTATGTACAGAAATTTGGGTTACTGCACGAAATGATTCATTAAAGAATTTTCAACTCTCATTAGATGGACATGGCATGTGGAATTATAAATCCTGATTGCATTTTCAAACAAACCATTTGCTCATTCAACGGACAAAGCATAAGAATTACAGGCCTTTCTTTTGAACTAAGGTACCATCGCTCAAAACAAGTCCTGAAGGACCATCTAAAAGAATAGAAGTCCCTGCCACTTTGAATTGAACTGGAGTACCATCTTCGAGAATCATTCCAGAGGCTCCAACCAAAGGAAGAGATCGTTTTGCCCTGTGTAGATCGGTATTTAGTTGGATGTTCTTGCCGCTCTTGGTAACAATTCCTGAAGGACCGATCAGCACAATGTCGTATGTGGTGTCGTAGTCAAAAGCTTCGATGGTCCCGTCACTCCTTACGAATCCTGAGAGGCCAACACTTCCAGCTGGGGAAACATACCCAACACTCCTCTTTTTCCGGTTAGCGAACTGAAGGTCGGAAGTGAGCTGAATATTTTTGCCATCCTTCGTCACAATTCCCGATGGTCCTCTTAACA
>OZ018326.1:17931674-18090960 GCA_963969495.1 Ceratothoa steindachneri
ACTGCTTCTTTTATACGCAATCATTTATGGGTGAAAGAACTAAGCGGCATTCTGATTGACTACATTTTTTTAGTTCTCGCTCCTCCTTCACTCTCTCTCTCTCTGAAGGTTGAATTGAATATAATTTTTGTTACGATTAAAAGAACCTTGAAACGCATGGGCACGAAAGACGATCTGTTTTTTCACCCTATCTTTGTGTCCATAATAAGTTTCCAGCTATTTTTTTCAAATTCCTGCGTGTTATGTATCAAGATCAAGTTCCTTTTTCCACTTCATCGCCCTTTTTTTTAGAAGGATAAATGGAGGCGTAAAATCCTACAAGTTAGTCGTATAATTCAAGGATGAATTCATTCCACTGACAAGTGAACTTCCCTGTTTAAATTATGAATTCTTTGTTGACGCGTCATATTATCAACATTCTCTGCAACTTATATCTTCTCGCAAAAATACACATAATTTTCTTTGCCATTACTATGTATACCATACTTTTGTCAAAATTTAATTAATTTTTTTTTAATTTATACAGATGCACATTTTTACAATTGATTTTACAGCTATTTCTCCTCTGCTTTCCATATATAATGAAATAAAATGAAGAAATGAGAGAAGTTGAGTGGTGGAATGTCAATTCTCTACGAACAAAATCACTCCTATTTAACGAGTGGGTAGTGTTGCAAGAATATATCCTTGAATTACGGGAGATCGGGGCAAATTAATTTATGGACGATTAAACCACGCTTAATTATAATTTTTATTATTGTAAAATATCCATCAAGAATAACTAGATAAAATTGGTTCTGAGTTACTTGGACGTTATAAATGGTCATAGTTATAGCGGCCAAATTCTTTTAACACGGAATACTTTAATTTCTATATTGGCAATCAGAAAGAAAAATGAGGAGGATAAATTAAACGGAAAAATTGGAGAATATTTTTTAAGTCAAGGAATTGAAAAAAAAAGTTTAATTTATCTGCCCTCCACTCATTTTCTCTAGAGAGGAATTTCTTCATTGATCTGATCGATCACGGTAATTTGATTAACGTTCGAGTGTCTTGGAAGAAAGGTTCTGAGTTACTTGGACGTTATAAATGGTCATAGTTATAGCGGCCAAAGTCTTTTAACACGGAATACTTTAATTTCTATATTAGCAATCAGAAAGAAAAATGCGGAGGATAAATTAAACGGAAAAATTGGAGAATATTTTTTAAGTCAAGGAATTGAAAAAAAAAGTTTAATTTATCTGCCCTCCACTCATTTTCTCTAGAGAGGAATTTCTTCATTGATCTGATCGATCACGGTAATTTGATTAACGTTCGAGTGTCTTGGAAGAAAGGTTCTGAGTTACTTGGACGTTATAAATGGTCATAGTTATAGCGGCCAAAGTCTTTTAACACGGAATACTTTAATTTCTATATTGGCAATCAGAAAGAAAAATGAGGAGGATAAATTAAACGGAAAAATTGGAGAATATTTTTTAAGTCAAGGAATTGAAAAAAAAAGTTTAATTTATCTGCCCTCCACTCATTTTCTCTAGAGAGGAATTTCTTCATTGATCTGATCGATCACGGTAATTTGATTAACGTTCGAGTGTCTTGGAAGAAAGGTTCTGAGTTACTTGGACGTTATAAATGGTCATAGTTATAGCGGCCAAAGTCTTTTAACACGGAATACTTTAATTTCTATATTGGCAATCAGAAAGAAAAATGAGGAGGATAAATTAAACGGAAAAATTGGAGAATATTTTTTAAGTCAAGGAATTGAAAAAAAAAGTTTAATTTATCTGCCCTCCACTCATTTTCTCTAGAGAGGAATTTCTTCATTGATCTGATCGATCACGGTAATTTGATTAACGTTCGAGTGTCTTGGAAGAAAGGTTCTGAGTTACTTGGACGTTATAAATGGTCATAGTTATAGCGGCCAAAGTCTTTTAACACGGAATACTTTAATTTCTATATTGGCAATCAGAAAGAAAAATGAGGAGGATAAATTAAACGGAAAAATTGGAGAATATTTTTTAAGTCAAGGAATTGAAAAAAAAAGTTTAATTTATCTGCCCTCCACTCATTTTCTCTAGAGAGGAATTTCTTCATTGATCTGATCGATCACGGTAATTTGATTAACGTTCGAGTGTCTTGGAAGAAAGGTTCTGAGTTACTTGGACGTTTTAAATGGTCATAGTTATAGCGGCCAAAGTCTTTTAACACGGAATACTTTAATTTCTATATTGGCAATCAGAAAGAAAAATGAGGAGGATAAATTAAACGGAAAAATTGGAGAATATTTTTTAAGTCAAGGAATTGAAAAAAAAAGTTTAATTTATCTGCCCTCCACTCATTTTCTCTAGAGAGGAATTTCTTCATTGATCTGATCGATCACGGTAATTTGATTAACGTTCGAGTGTCTTGGAAGAAAGGTTCTGAGTTACTTGGACGTTATAAATGGTCATAGTTATAGCGGCCAAAGTCTTTTAACACGGAATACTTTAATTTCTATATTGGCAATCAGAAAGAAAAATGAGGAGGATAAATTAAACGGAAAAATTGGAGAATATTTTTTAAGTCAAGGAATTGAAAAAAAAAGTTTAATTTATCTGCCCTCCACTCATTTTCTCTAGAGAGGAATTTCTTCATTGATCTGATCGATCACGGTAATTTGATTAACGTTCGAGTGTCTTGGAAGAAAGGTTCTGAGTTACTTGGACGTTATAAATGGTCATAGTTATAGCGGCCAAAGTCTTTTAACACGGAATACTTTAATTTCTATATTGGCAATCAGAAAGAAAAATGCGGAGGATAAATTAAACGGAAAAATTGGAGAATATTTTTTAAGTCAAGGAATTGAAAAAAAAAGTTTAATTTATCTGCCCTCCACTCATTTTCTCTAGAGAGGAATTTCTTCATTGATCTGATCGATCACGGTAATTTGATTAACGTTCAAGTGTCTTGGAAGAAAGGTTCTGAGTTACTTGGACGTTATAAATGGTCATAGTTATAGCGGCCAAAGTCTTTTAACACGGAATACTTTAATTTCTATATTGGCAATCAGAAAGAAAAATGAGGAGGATAAATTAAACGGAAAAATTGGAGAATATTTTTTAAGTCAAGGAATTGAAAAAAAAAGTTTAATTTATCTGCCCTCCACTCATTTTCTCTAGAGAGGAATTTCTTCATTGATCTGATCGATCACGGTAATTTGATTAACGTTCGAGTGTCTTGGAAGAAAGGTTCTGAGTTACTTGGACGTTATAAATGGTCATAGTTATAGCGGCCAAAGTCTTTTAACACGGAATACTTTAATTTCTATATTGGCAATCAGAAAGAAAAATGAGGAGGATAAATTAAACGGAAAAATTGGAGAATATTTTTTAAGTCAAGGAATTGAAAAAAAAAGTTTAATTTATCTGCCCTCCACTCATTTTCTCTAGAGAGGAATTTCTTCATTGATCTGATCGATCACGGTAATTTGATTAACGTTCGAGTGTCTTGGAAGAAAGGTTCTGAGTTACTTGGACGTTTTAAATGGTCATAGTTATAGCGGCCAAAGTCTTTTAACACGGAATACTTTAATTTCTATATTGGCAATCAGAAAGAAAAATGAGGAGGATAAATTAAACGGAAAAATTGGAGAATATTTTTTAAGTCAAGGAATTGAAAAAAAAAGTTTAATTTATCTGCCCTCCACTCATTTTCTCTAGAGAGGAATTTCTTCATTGATCTGATCGATCACGGTAATTTGATTAACGTTCGAGTGTCTTGGAAGAAAGGTTCTGAGTTACTTGGACGTTATAAATGGTCATAGTTATAGCGGCCAAAGTCTTTTAACACGGAATACTTTAATTTCTATATTGGCAATCAGAAAGAAAAATGAGGAGGATAAATTAAACGGAAAAATTGGAGAATATTTTTTAAGTCAAGGAATTGAAAAAAAAAGTTTAATTTATCTGCCCTCCACTCATTTTCTCTAGAGAGGAATTTCTTCATTGATCTGATCGATCACGGTAATTTGATTAACGTTCGAGTGTCTTGGAAGAAAGGTTCTGAGTTACTTGGACGTTATAAATGGTCATAGTTATAGCGGCCAAAGTCTTTTAACACGGAATACTTTAATTTCTATATTGGCAATCAGAAAGAAAAATGAGGAGGATAAATTAAACGGAAAAATTGGAGAATATTTTTTAAGTCAAGGAATTGAAAAAAAAAGTTTAATTTATCTGCCCTCCACTCATTTTCTCTAGAGAGGAATTTCTTCATTGATCTGATCGATCACGGTAATTTGATTAACGTTCGAGTGTCTTGGAAGAAAGGTTCTGAGTTACTTGGACGTTATAAATGGTCATAGTTATAGCGGCCAAAGTCTTTTAACACGGAATACTTTAATTTCTATATTGGCAATCAGAAAGAAAAATGAGGAGGATAAATTAAACGGAAAAATTGGAGAATATTTTTTAAGTCAAGGAATTGAAAAAAAAAGTTTAATTTATCTGCCCTCCACTCATTTTCTCTAGAGAGGAATTTCTTCATTGATCTGATCGATCACGGTAATTTGATTAACGTTCGAGTGTCTTGGAAGAAAGGTTCTGAGTTACTTGGACGTTATAAATGGTCATAGTTATAGCGGCCAAAGTCTTTTAACACGGAATACTTTAATTTCTATATTGGCAATCAGAAAGAAAAATGAGGAGGATAAATTAAACGGAAAAATTGGAGAATATGTTTTAAGTCAAGGAATTGAAAACAAAAGTTTAATTTATCTGCCCTCCACTCATTTTCTCTAGAGAGGAATTTCTTCATTGATCTGATCGATCACGGTAATTTGATTAACGTTCGAGTGTCTTGGAAGAAAGGTTCTGAGTTACTTGGACGTTATAAATGGTCATAGTTATAGCGGCCAAAGTCTTTTAACACGGAATACTTTAATTTCTATATTGGCAATCAGAAAGAAAAATGAGGAGGATAAATTAAACGGAAAAATTGGAGAATATTTTTTAAGTCAAGGAATTGAAAAAAAAAGTTTAATTTATCTGCCCTCCACTCATTTTCTCTAGAGAGGAATTTCTTCATTGATCTGATCGATCACGGTAATTTGATTAACGTTCGAGTGTCTTGGAAGAAAGGTTCTGAGTTACTTGGACGTTATAAATGGTCATAGTTATAGCGGCCAAAGTCTTTTAACACGGAATACTTTAATTTCTATATTGGCAATCAGAAAGAAAAATGAGGAGGATAAATTAAACGGAAAAATTGGAGAATATTTTTTAAGTCAAGGAATTGAAAAAAAAGTTTAATTTATCTGCCCTCCACTCATTTTCTCTAGAGAGGAATTTCTTCATTGATCTGATCGATCACGGTAATTTGATTAACGTTCGAGTGTCTTGGAAGAAAGGTTCTGAGTTACTTGGACGTTATAAATGGTCATAGTTATAGCGGCCAAAGTCTTTTAACACGGAATACTTTAATTTCTATATTGGCAATCAGAAAGAAAAATGAGGAGGATAAATTAAACGGAAAAATTGGAGAATATTTTTTAAGTCAAGGAATTGAAAAAAAAAGTTTAATTTATCTGCCCTCCACTCATTTTCTCTAGAGAGGAATTTCTTCATTGATCTGATCGATCACGGTAATTTGATTAACGTTCGAGTGTCTTGGAAGAAAGGTTGAGGCATATCGCCCGTATTATTAAGACACGTAGTCGAATGAAAAACAGTGACTAAAGACCGTCCAACAAAACTGCGTTCGTAATTATAGGGTTTATTTCTGAGCAATATGTTAATTGAACCAAATTAAAGGTATATACATAAAGAAATCAGACTCGAATTTCACAAAATAAAATTAAAAAAGTATGCGCAAAACATACAGATATAAAGGAAGTGCCATGAATAAATAATATTAAATTATTCTAAAGCAAAGCATTGTAATATTTAAAATACATGCATTGTGATCACATCTTGAAATAACATTTGTCCGCATCCACATTAGTAAAACATAATTTAACATACGAAAAGAGCCACAAAAGCCAAACAGAGGTCATAGGTGTCAATCATTAAACCCTTTTATGAAGTACTCAACATTCCCAATAAACTGTATCTGTATTATTGTGTCAGGAAAATTGGTCAAAGGCAGCATCAATCAAGGCTTGTCAACAAAAACATTCTTCAGCCTCAATATATAAAAATATTGATTCTACAAAATATATACAATTGGTTTCCTATAAAAACTCAAACGCACTCAAAATCCTCCCTCCCCATACACGTATCTAACCTTCCCTCGAAAATATTTAAATTTGGAGTACCCACGACATCCTGCTTTAATTTATTCCAGAATGCGCGAAGCATTCTTTTTCTCTTTTCTTGGTTTCCAAATGATCTAGTTTCGATGATATGTTGATGGTTATTTGGAAAGGAAATTATCTTCGTCCTTAAATTTTATACTCAAGGAACAATAAGTTTACTGCCTTCATATTTTTGTGGAAACCACCTACACTCACACTTTTCAGCAAGATCAAAAGGCACAATTATAGACTTGTTTGACTTTTCATTCCATATTTTTTTAAATGGTATGCCTTTACGTCTCATTAAAATAGGTTTTCATTTCTCCTTTATCCAGTAGGCTTAAATTATCCACATCTTGAATGACCCAATCTAACTGTGTTACAAAATGTTTATTATTATATCATCATTGCCCTATGGCAATGATTAAGTCAGACATGTCTTTTCCCAGACCACTTTGCACGTAACTAACTGCAAAAACCCAGAGGACAAAGTTGCCTTTGCCTCAAGCGGGAGATTGTTCGAAAGTGTTCTTTTTACTCAGCTCGTGAAAATAAAACTGCGATTCCCCGGATCATGCTCAAAGTTGAAGGAATATTAAGTTCACTTTATAAATAAATGGAAATTTGATACTCTATATCAATCGTTAGAATTGGATGAGTTTGGTAGGAAGGAAAGTGTGAAACTAAGGAGATAATAGAAAGTATTCACAGAAAAAAGTTAAAATGAGAGTTGTTTGAAAAATAAGGTATAGTAGCCCCGAACAGAAAATTCGACAAATCCCAAATAATAAATATTTTTAACCTACCATTTATCAAACTCATCTCCTTGTTAGTCTTGTTTGATTTTAAGTGGTGGAGTTAGGACAAGCTAGTATCCGTTAAAGACACATATACTCAATGACCCCAAAAGCAGCATGCTTGTAGTAGTAGGGATTAGATCCAGATGCAACATTCCTGAACTTTTCCTGCAACTGAACCAACTTAGAGAATATCAATAAAATGTTGATCTGTAAATATAAAACCAATATAATCCCAATGAGTCAAAACAACATACAACTTGCAACGAAGGGCATTGTTATTATAAATAATGCAATACATTTTAGCTGGATCCTCGGAATAACATTGAATTCTGAATCTTTAGGCGAGATAAAAAGATTAAAAGGTTTGTAGTGCATTTTCAGATTTTAGCCCACAAAGAGTTTTACTTATTTGTGTGAGGTATTGCTGCGCTTTTAACAACTTGTTACCGAATGCTTATAATACGTTATGAAGTCACTATTAATTAACAGTGACGAAATTTTCCCATGTGGATTTCCTCTTATATTGATGAAATTGGGGGCAGAAACCTCATTTTTCCCTGATATTTACATTTTATGGTCAAATATTGTAATTTTAGATTATCGGTCGAAATTATTTCGAAATATCGGTCATAGAGACTCGTTTCCTTTATCAACTAAAAGCTTAATATCAAAGTATAAAAAATAATAAACAGGTTTTCATAATAAAATTACGACAGTTAGGAGATCGAAGGTGGGAGGTATATGAGAAGGCTTGAGTTATTGGGATGGTGTGATGCTATATTCCTGGGGTGGGTCATATGTCATTCATGGCCTCATGTAAAATGACTGAAAGATGAGAATATATTAAATGTTTTGATGCTTCAGAGTACTGTGGCTATTGTTACTGAACAGAAAATCTGCTAAGTGGGTGGTGAATGCTTAGATCTCCATTTATGAGAAAGGTTCAACACCCTCTTTCAAATATAGCCAGGTCTAAACAAATGTATAGATATGGACTTTATGTCCACTTTGTATTTGGTCTACGAGTCTGCGCTAGAAATTGTTTTATAATTTATATATTAAATGGTATAGATCCCTTCTTTCACGTAAATTGTATCTTAATTCAATGAAGGTCATTACAACTTCAGTAAATGTGTAAAATTACGAGCATAATTCAATATCTCCAATTAATTTGCCCCCCTTAGGCTCATATTGCTAAAACGTAGGTAAATTCTAAATAAAGAACAAGATAAAGTGCAAGAGAAAGAGAGCTAGAACATATTAAGGTTCGAAGGCCGGTATGTCAAATTCTGTGGCCAGAGCTCTCTTAGGTGCTTCTCAAATTAAACTCATTTCAGCATTGATAAATGTCTATTTTTGCATTAATTTATTTTCTCGCTTACAATCGATGCCTGATCATTGAAGATTGTCTATCTTCATCGGAAGGTTGGTTCGGATCGTGCCCCACCTGCCTCATTCAGACCTTGCCCCACTTGTCTCATCGGATCCTTCCCCACTTGCCTTATCGCAAGAAAGACCTTCCTCGAAGTAACCGACCTGTAATACTGAAACCCCTCTATTATTAGTATTGTCAAGTTTCCCCCTTTTGATCTGAGCCTAGTAACATTAATCAATTAATTCCATTTGAGAATCCTTCCTCATATTAATTATCAAGAGATTATTTCAATTTAAATAATTCCATTTTGCCTATTATTATTCTTATTTTGATCTTTGTAAATAAAATTATATTTCGTTGTTTCATCTTTAACTAACCTTGAACGATACTCTCGGCCTATTCAAGTAAATCTCGCCAACCAATTATGCACACTCTGATTATTAACGCCTCAAGTCTGACCCCCTAGTTGGTCGTTATCTCTGCCATCAGTCCTTCAACGGTTCGCGTTACAGTAGGTGATTAAGTCCCCCTCCCCCCATAATATCGGAGTAGTTTATGGTATAGAGTGGTGTAGCACAACACTTGTTATTGGTCAAAAATGATGTCATGCTAGGTCGCGCATGCGTCCCTGGTCACAGCCGGGGCGGCGCATGCGTGGGCGGTGCGCTGCCGGGTGGAAAAGTAAGGAATACATATTGCGAAGACGGAGTAAAGAGCTCTGCAAACTTAGAAAAAGTAACAAAGTTTCGAGAAACTTAATTTCTTCAGAATTGCATAGAAAATTAGGTATTACTATGTAATTTGATGAGCTGAATAACAGTTTTCCTCTTAGCGTTTTGATTAGAATGCTCTAGAACCCTGTGAATGAAGGCGCTATCGTCGTCTTAATTTTCCCACTGTAACCGGTAGCTAAACTTTTTGCTTTTGCTTAATATCAACCATTATTAATAGTCATATAAAAGTGCGACTTGTCTGTGTAATAAAACATTAACTTGAGGAAATATGGGCAAAATATTTCTATTTAATCAGTTTCTTTCTGGACAAGAGAAAAATCTAGCAATATATAATTTGAACTAACATCTTTATAGTCTACTAAGACAACTTGGGAATATCGTACTTTTTTAGCTATGCTTAAAATATTATTTCTACTGACGGAACTCTTATTATATATGGTTTGGTGGATAATAAACAAAAGATAATTGCATCTGTTATTCAATTCACTTGCTTTTTAAAGTAATAATTAATATTGGAAATTTTGTTCTCCTCCGATCAATTTTATTCCTAACGAAATTGTGTCAAATTTATATCGCAGCCATTTATTTTTAGGATACAGGCATTTTCGAAGGAACAAGATCAAGTTATCCTTAAGGATGAGCATATTTTAGAAAAGAGATTAATGAAACGAATGGTATTTTCACGGAAAGCGGTAGGATATATTTCATTTCGAAATTATTGTCACGCCTTGTTCCATCCACATAAAATCACACAAAGCAACAATTTTACTTTATATTTTGCACTAACAATTATATAATTTGAATACAGCTCTCAGTTATTCCTCTGTGAATCGAATGATTTCTGTCCACAGAAGGCACGTTAAATTATACATACTCAGCATAAGAAGTCCTATGTATACAAAGTCAGTTCAAGGATGATCTTGAGAACATAATATTAGGTATATCCAGATATCCATCTAGCCTTAGCCTGTAAAAAGTTACAATTAATATATGTATAAGACAAAATTGAGAACAAAAGAGACCTATTAACCTTTCGATAAGTCTGATAGATATTTAGCAATCTCCATAAAATGTAACGGAAAAGATAGTAAATGAAAGGTCGATAGAAGTAAAAAATGAAAGCCGAAATCGTAAAATTAAGTAAAGATTCACCAGAGATTTACTGGAAGATGACTGTAATAAGATTATTTAAAGCTGCTACTATAAAATGTTATAGGTAGATTATTCCCTGGACAAAGAGGTGTACGAGAATTTTGAAATTAAGTATGTGATTTCTCCATCATTTGATTTTCGATATCATTTGATCAGAGTAATTGGGACTTCTTTAGGAATCGGTGTTCTCTATTCTATCGGGTTTGGTTTAGAAACGCATTCATTCGCTATGCCACTGACCATGACACATAGAATTCAGCTGAGACATCTGAAATCAGATTGCTTCAGTAGAGAAGTCGAAAGGAATTAAATTACATTTAATTGGAAGCTTTTCAGTTTAAGGTCCAATGGATATCAACCAGATTAAACTAATAGGCTTATCTAAACTCAGCGCCATAAAAAGGCAGACATGGATGCAAAAAGACGGGAACCCAAAACTTAAGATAAATTTTAGAATATTATATATATATATATATATATATATATATATGTAACTAACTCTATTTCTTGATTTACTGTTGCAGCAGTAGCCCTAGAACAGCACGATAACTCCCATGGCGTTTTTTTGAAATACCCCCCTAAAGGTATGTAAGAAAAACGCCATATTACTTTTCACGCAAGTAGGTTGGGTAAGGGTAACATGAGATTCATTTTACTTCTGCCGTTCGAAGTTAGAGACCACCCAGCAAAGGATCCGCGACGATCTCCATTTCTTAGAGAATAATGATACTGTGAAGAGAAAGTACTTGGAACTGCTCTGCGACGACCTGGGGATTGTTTTTACGCTTGCTAGATATATGAGATGGACTACATAGATGATTGGCCGCGGTAAATCCATGATTTTAAAGCCAGTGGCGACCGTTGGTTTTTGATAGAGAGGTGTCTAATGGGCTTTGATACCTCCTCTGTGCCTAAGCTCATTCATTCATCACCTCCAGGATTTGTCGAACAGTTTTAAGTCATTCTTGCTCTAGAACTTTGCGAAGTCAGTCCCTAATCGTCTTCTCGAATGTATCAAGCGGAAAAAATCCCACCAAGTAATAATCTCTCTCTAAGTAGCCGATAACTATTTTGCCTGTTATTTTTCTAACCCTTACCCTCTCAGTTAAGAGGGGGAAAGGGTTGTGCTAAAGATTATGGCACTGACTGTATGTGTTAAGATTCCCTGTGAATAAATTTAATATATTCCAATAATATACAAGAATATGTTCAAGTATGTGAGCATTTGGGCAAAGGCGTTTCCGATATTTTGCGGTATTGTAACCATGTGATAGAATAAGGAAAGAAAAAGGCAGTTGAATAAAATTATTTGAAAGAGCCTCTTCAAGCTTTGAAGATATAAATTTCTACTTTCCAATAAATCTCTCTTTTGATTACAAATTATAATATGAAGCATTTATAGATTAAAGTATTTTTATTTAGACAATCTGAAATATACACATACGTCATCAAAATACTCTTCCGTATCTTTTCAACTGCATGTACCCTATGTGTGTGAGGTAACCATTTATTATTCCATTTGTATAGCGAGAGTAAAAAGAATTTTTCCGAGCAAAGAGTTTACCATAAAATAAAGATAAGCATTTGAACAAACTCCCTTGAAGATGAAATGGGCATTAAATGGATTGATACAAGTTGCCTTTATTACCCCTAACCTCAACTAACTTTAAGCCCCTCGCTCTCTTCGATAAAATGTTTTGGATACGGATTTTTTTAGCCAAAAGCTAACCATATTGTTAGCGATAAATAATTGCTCTTTTTCACGTAACAACCGTTTTTAAAATAATTATTGTCAATCCGTTTTATTGAATCTAATTAAAATATTATATCAATATAAACAGATTATAACTAAAGAATATCAGTGAAAGATAGGAAATATCCATTATTATTTTATATCTAGAAATTCCTTCTATGAATATGCCTTTTGACATTTTCGCTTTTACTTTCAGAATTTTATTTTAGTCAACAAAGAATGGGTGGCTAAAATCTCAGGAAAATCCACAAAAAAATCCATATAATATGAAACAGGGATAGGGAGAGATTTCTAAACTATTGTGTAGTTTCTTTCCTCCTTTACTTTTGTTAAATTGATAACTATTTTTCATTTTATTCATATAGTTTTCGATAAATATAGCTTCATTATGCGTATATTGCACGTGACTATGAAAGGAAGAAAGATTGGAATAAATGCATGATTTTTCAAAGATATTTTTAGTGAATGGGAAATAGAAAATTTCACCTTTTTGATTGAGAAATGTCTCTTTGTAGCATTGCTAGAAAAGATATAAAGGGGGTAAGTCATTATTGTATTCATCTGTTATGAAGAGTTGCCTAGAAAAATTGGAGAAAGTAGGAGAGGTAAAATTATACCTGAATGAATAGACTTCTGATAAACAAAGCAGGAAGCTTCTGTAGCCTTTCATTATATATGATTTTAAATTAATAAAATAAGTTATATTCCATTTGCAGGGTAACAAAGATGTTAATTGAAAACAGAATTTCACAACGCTAAAGTTTATCAATATAAAAAAAAATTAATCACTCCACACAATTTTAAGAATCAATTTAATCAAACTTAAAAGCTTTTGAGCTATTTCTAATGCCAGATTTTCCACATAATTATAACTAAAATAATATAATTTGATTCCTCAAACATATTTTTATTATATAAATGACTACAATGTTAGGAAGTTGTCAACTTATTACCTTATAACTTTTAAAGACCATAAAACACAAAATTAACCTTTTAATTATAATATACTCCATAAATATCTCCTTATAAGATATTTCTAAAATTAAAATATCCAATATATCATATATTTAAAGAAATACAGAAATAACTTGATAACATTATTTCTCCAAATTTTTGTTCTTAAATAGTATGTAAATGCTATTTCCTAAATACTTATATTTATAAAATATGAAAAATCCCTAATAATATAACCATTTCAAACTTTATTTTTCTCACCTTTAAAATGATATTTTCCAATTTACTTAACTCCACCTCTAAGTCTCACGTATTAACACCAAAATGTAGCATTAAATCATATTTCATCCTACTCTCCATGGAAACACTTTAAACTCTTGTATAACCTCGTTGAAGAATCCGCCCTGCTCCTCTGATACGGTTCGATCTTTTCCTTGATTTTATTATTATACCATCAAAAATATTAACTTTCATACACATCCTCAGCCTATTTTGGCGTATTCTTCACCATATTCTCATCTACTGTATATCCGCATAATTTTCCTCAATCTGAGTCCCAGGGAAACCACAAAGTACTCGTTTTTCCTTTATACTACACTATTAGTTTACTTGTGTATGTTGACGTTTTTATCTAACTTATCATAGAGCTTATGGAAGAAATCTCGATAGTCTCTGGGGCCGCAGACTCCATATCTATAGCTAAGACAAAATATTTCATAACACAAAATTTCATATTTAATATTTGCAACAACAGCAATCGTTGGTTCACCAGTGGCTCACACCTTTCTTTGTTCGTCCCCACACAGAACACTGTCCTTCACTGCAAGTCAATCCTCTCATATTATGACACAATAAACTTGTCATCCCAGAGCCAATGGAAACAGAGATATTTAGAAAAGACATTTTGGAGACCTATCAGAAATGACACAATTTTTAAGGCTCCGAAAGGATACTATGCATACATAAATGGTTCAGACAGGATTTTGATTCTGTTGTATTCCTCTTTGAAGTTCCCCGAAGTGCAAGGTGAAGGGATAGAGAATTTTTCACTTTATGGGGCAACAAAGCTTTGAGATTCTACTATAACTGTCTATGAAGAGGAGCTATTTGATTTAATAGCATGCTAGTCCGATTGCTTCGAACATACTTGTCCTATTTTAGCGGAAGCAGAGCACATCCTGAGTGGTGAAAAAGTTTAAAAAGCTAAGAGACACCTACATTGAATTACGACTTGCATACATCATTCTAACAACATCCAAAGTTTATATTATGGGTGCAAATCTCCGTTCTTGAATCATTTTAGTCCAAAATCACTAGGTAAGATGTTTAGCTCTTATTGGTTGGGGAAATATAGGTTTCTATGCTCAGCTTCACTTGTGGAACTGCAATATGAATTCATCTGTCTCTCTGCCACTGTTTTTCAACTCTATTTTAAAGAAGACTACTTTTGTCCAATGAAGTGGGTAACTGTATTTGAGGGTAATGTGATACCAGGGTGATTAATGATGATTAAATGTCCTGATTCATGATAGGAGGGCAATTCTTAAAAACTCGACGCTTGGAAATATCCAGATTTCAGAAAAAGTACTTGCTTGAGTTCTGGGTCGATTTCTTCCATATTCTTTAGATAGCGAACTTCATTGCTTTCAAGTATGCTCTGTACTATTCTTCGAAAAGAGAAAAATAAAAGTCTTGTAAAAAAATATATATATTTTACACACGAATATTATGTTTGTTTTTCTCAAATTGGATTATGCTTTATGCTGATTCGTGCCGGGTATCAAAATGCCGACATCATTAGGCCGAAACCACAGAATCCTTGACTCATCAGACCCGGCCATATCTTGCTTGCCCTCCATAGTGTAATTATTGAAGTCACTAATTGAGGTGTGCTAGTGCGTCCACTGTCGTGGTATTAATAGGGACACTTAAGATGAGATTCCGCTTCGCAAGAGAAGTAAACCTCTACTTATCTGTTGGCTATGTTTCTGCTACTTCATCAAATGAATGTGGATGCGATTTGAGCAAGCTGATTTTCTGTTACTATAAACAACTCTAGGCAGATGGAGCTGGTCATCATCATTAAATATTTATACTCTACCATTGTGCTGCCCATGGTTGGAGGTTATGCCTTCCATGAGGTATTCTTGGTACACACGTGATGTCTCGCAGGTCTGGGACCCACAAGAATGTGATTTTCGATCTCCAATAATTCCGGTCACCCTCTCATGAACAGTCGCAATGATGTTCACATTGACCTATTAGATGTAAAATCACAACTGATACACGTCTCTAAAGTTCAATAAAGCCACAGTACAGTGACGCTTCTCACCTTTATATACCCTTTATCATATGTATTTTTTGCACTTTCTAGTTTATAGATTGAACGAATTCTTAAAAATAATAAATAATATTCCAGTATTCTAGCAAATAATAATTTTCCCTCTTATTTTCTAGAGAATTTTGCAGTGTCACAGTTTAAATAACGTGCCCCTACTTTGTCTTGATCCCGATACAAAAGGAAATATGCCATGTAGTCCTCACACCTTTTAGGAAATGCCTCCACAGCGTACTTTTTTGCCATTTTCCTGATAAATTGGGCAGAGAGAGTCAGTGGCCATAGGCCAGTGACCGAAGGTCTCTGCGAAGGTTAGCTCTTACTGTAAGGAAGAGTGTCGACGCCGCTCCACTAGTTCACTGTATACAAATTATCTCCAAACGTTACTTATATATTTCGATGAAATTTAGTTTACGGGTGGATCTACGCCAAGGATTTTCAAAGCTCTCAAAAACTATCTGTAATTTTCCTAAATTTCCAATAATATGAAGATTCCAGATAGTTTCTTTGCTGAGTAACTGAAGAAGAATTTTCTCGAAACGTTACTTATATATTTCGAGAAAATTCTTCTTCAGTTACTCAGCAAAGAAACCATCTGGAATCTTCATATTATTGGAAATTTAGGAACATTACAGATAGTTTTTGAGAGCTTTGAAAATCCTTGGCGTAGATCCACCCGTAAACTAAATTTCATCGAAATATATAAGTAACGTTTGGAGATAATTTGTATACAGTGAACTAGAGGAGCGGCGTCGACACTCTTCCATTCAGGAGGAGCTTGCGCTTCGCAGAGATCTTTGGTCAGTGGCCTATGGCCTATCTCGCTCTACCAAAATTAAAATATTTCCATTAAATATTCCCTAATAATTTACTCCTGATCTTTTTTTATATCTATACTATTTTCTAGGTTTAAATTCGAGAGAATAATTTGCGCGGAATTCACATACCTTAAAAACAATCCTCACCTCTTTTTTTTAGCTAGGTTTCCTTATATATATACTCATTTTACTATCTTAACGATTTATCAAAATATTTTTCATTCTTATATTCAGGGAGAAAAATGTATAAGGTTAGAAAAAAATGGTGATCTTAAAAATTACTTGGATAAACGCTTCAAATATACGAAAAATCGTGCCTAAGTGTTGTTTTTCAAACTCGAAATAAACTCTTAGAAATAACTTTAATAAAAGCTCCCAATTTTATAAAATCAGTCCTTCGCTCTAATCTTTTGATCTATCAATAAACCTTTAGGAAGAACTAAGATAAAAACATTTAATATACGAAAAAATATCTCTTGTCTCCTAAATATTTACTCTTGGCCTTTTTTTCAGATCCATCCTTATTTTCTATGCCTAAAGGCAAAGAACCATCGGGATTCCTGTTAAATACGGAAATAAGAATCCTCAGAGCTCATTTTTTTATATAATTTTTTTAGGATGTTTTCCTTTAGCTTCACTTTTTTTAGATGCTATCTATTCCCTCTTGATAAAGATTAAAATGGGAATTATATTTTAAGAAAGATGTTTGATAAGAGATTCGAATATACGACTAAAAATAAACAGCCATATCTTAAATTTAATAAATTTTCGGAACTTCACCATTTGTATTTCGTTTAGTTTTATTTAAATTCCAAAATATTCGATAATCTTATTTATTTTTCTGAACTTCACCATTTGCTGCTGGTTAATTTGTACATAAAAACTAGGAGAAAAAAAATATTATTAGTAAAACCATCCCTCCAAAAATATAGTGTTAGGGATAAGCAAACCATCCCCTATCCTGATTTTGATCCAACTCAAAATCGATCAATCTTTTCATTGACTAAAAGATCGCTCAGCCACAAACAACCCCACCCTGCCTCGCCCTGCCATAAAAATTCCATAAATAGAAATCTATTAATAATATTTCGAGATATCTGGCACACAATCATATATCCCCGATCCCCTCCCTCCACATCATTGTACGAAGGTAAATAGCATAAATAACACATTCTGCTCAGGAAAACACTAATAGTTTTGTTAGATAGGAAAGAAGTTAACAAATTTAAAGGAAAAATACCATGTACGTAATTTAATGATCCTTAATTTGAAGATGTGCATGGAACAAACGTACATTAAAAACTAATCTATCACTTTTAACATATCTAAAACGAACGATCTTATGACTAGCAAAAGGGTAGATTAGTTTATGCCCCTGACTCATCTTGTAAGGACAAACAACACCCCAAACTAAGCTAGGAAAGATAAGCTACCCTCATGGGCTCCCGGTCTTATTTTTCAAACGAAATTGTTTTTAGGTTAAATTTAGAAGACCAGCAATTTTTTTTACAGATGAAGCAAATTCTACTAAAAAAAAAAGAGAAACTTCCCTTGTTATGCTTTGGCAATATCATAAATTAACAATTAAGTATCAGCCAGAAAGGTTTTTACTGCAAATTCCTTTATTCCTTCTAAGGTGGGAACTCAAGTAGTTGTCTGAAAGCTTAAGTAGGCTAAAAAAATCTTTATTAGATTTTAGTCCCGACAGAGTATAGGATCGAAGCAGGGACTTCAATAATTTTTCCATCTATTGCATAGGACCTTCATTCTGCGCATTCCGTCGCCTATTAAAAAGCAATTCAAGCTTCTTATTTCTCTTTTTAATGCACTAATCTTAGACAGAGAGTTGGAAAGGAGAAAAATTCCTTTCGGAGCAATTTCACATAATGGAATTCTCATCCACCTAAACAAATGGGTCGTAGTTATATAAAAAGGGAAAAAATAGGTCTAATATGATAAGGGATACTGAGTATTATGGTGTGTCATACTTTGAAGCAACTATATAATTTCATTAAATCCTTTAATGAGGGGTTCTTAAAGGATAGATTTTCCGGTTTAAATTTGAAAAAGAACTTTATTGGTTATACAATTGCTACTACCTACATCAATTTCCATTTAAATAAAAGTAATTTTTCCCTTTCGTCACGAGCTTATGTAACCTATTTTTATTTAACCCAAGGTACACACAAACAGAAAGTAACCTCAAATTTACATGTTTGTCGAGTAATAAAAGTATATGCAAATTTCCACATAAACGAGTAGCTGCATGGGTCACTTTGGGTCATATTCCAAAGTTAATCTTAACCAGAGCACACAAATCTTGCTTTGACTCATTGCTAGACATCAGACATCTACTTGTCTCTTGTGCCCTGATTCCTCCATCCCTCTTTTTATGTAAAAAATAATTGGAAGAAGCCTCAGTCACCATTATTACAATCCTCTTAATGTTCTGAGTGTGACAATAACAGTTAGATACTTTCATAGGAGAGTCAATGAAGTTTTTCAATTCAAAAGTACTTAAAGAGCAAGTGAAGATGGCTCAGAGACATCCTCTGACCAATTGATCACAATTGATGTCTGGTGTCCTTCTAAGCCTTACAAAGGAGTCTCCCAGTTGAGTATCTGGGGCCCCTTTTTGCCTGATGGTCTGGATTCTTTTTACCCCTTCAGTTCTCGGCGCCTGAGTTTCAGAGAATAGGAAGGTTTGGAGGATGGCTTCACTGTATGCATACCAAGCTGATCTCTTAACAGTTGGCAAAGCAATATCCAACACATCTTTCCTCTGCGACTTAAGGCAGTGAAGTTGATAAAGCATGTGCCTAGGTCTCTCGGTCCTTCAGTCCAAGAGTGTTTAATCTTAACGTTAAACCAGCATGGGTAATATACATCAGTGATGAACTCAACAATCAGTCGTAGATTTTTAAAGGCTCTTCCTTTGAGCTCATGGTTTGACACCCACAGCCGAAGTGGTTTGTTAGCTGTGGTCAACCAGTTACTATGATTTACTGGTCCTATTTCCAATAGAGATAGCCTTGTAGGAAGCACTCCATCTCTAATTGCCGATACAATTCTATAGCCGTAGTACTGATCAGTGGAAAGATCTTGCACCACTTCCTGAGGTATCTTGGTAAGAGGAGGACCTAAAGATATTTTAGTGAAATTTAGGTTGATATCCAAATCTGTAACAGAGTCAAGGAGCTTTCCTATTGGTCTGGAATATCTGTTGTCAGGTAGCGTTGGGCCATAGAGGGTGATAATTAGATGAGGGAGAGGGAGTTCCCCAGTTCGCAGGATACAAACTAACCAAACAAGCTTTCTGTCAAAATGGAGTTTCATTTTTCGCATTACTCCAGCATCAGCATTTACATTCGTGGAGTCTCCTGCAATGGCCATTAAGCTCCAGTTCCAAACCCCTTTGCCTCAGCCATCCAAATATAGCCTTAGCGATCTTCTCTGCATGTGATTCTTCCTATGTAGCATTTTCTGGGACAAAGTAGAAGAGCTAATTTCTACCAGGCTCACTAGTGATAGTGTAATGTCCTCTTTTGTCTTTGCTGGATGCAACTTTTCACTTCGCTCTGCCTCCATCATTAAATTTTCGCATCAATTCACCCATCAAAGAAAACACAAGAAATTCCCCCATCCTTCCTTAAGTTTTCCTCAAACTCAAGTTCAATAACTGTCATTAGCTTTTCCTGTGCGCTCTTAACTTTATTCTTATCAATTAATTTACTTGTATCTTCTTCAGTAATAAATCCAGCATCTATTTAAGCTGCTGTTGCTATAGCTGCAGTTGGTATCAATCCCACACTATACCTTATACTAACAAGAGCAATATTTGGAATTTCATCATAATTCTTTCTATTCCTAGTGGAGGATTCTGGTTCTTGGACAGCTTCAAAAGTAACTTCATCACCCACTCTGTTGTCCCTATCAGAATTTTCTGCCTCCAGATCTTCACCTTCTGCCAAATAATGCTTGATTTCTTTTCTTGCTGCTTTTCCTGCTAAAACAGTGCTTTCCTGTTTACACCTCCTTTCTTTTTCTTTCCTTTCAGAAGCTCTTAATTGTCTATTAGTTTCTGGAATATCAAGACCTCCAATTGAAAGGTACCTTTACTTCCAATCTTCTCCTTTTGTTCTTTAATAAAGGCCAGTTCCTTAGTTTCACGGCCATTACAACCTACTTTCCTAAACTGGAAATTTGATATTTGTATCTCAATATATCAAATAACTTATCTAATTTTGCAATAAACCTCTTTTTTACTTCAATTTTTCCTTTACCAGGGGAAACTTTTACTGCCTCTTTCCACACCTCATTAAGCTTTGATATTATTGTGACCTTTTGATTTACAACAGGTGGTTTTAAGAGAGCATTAGCTTCGGTCCACTGATTAATCAAGCCCTGATACATGTCTTTTATCAGCTGGTCCACTTCATAATTTCTCCGGTCATCTTCACTTTGCTCCCTCAGGTAGATGTCGTACCTCAAAATATCTCTTAATGTTAGTCCCTTAGACACCATCAGCTTTTGCCCAGTCCCCACACAATTTTTCCTTTACCAGGGGAAACTTTTACTGCCTCTTTCCACACCTCATTAAGCTTTGATATTATTGTGACCTTTTGATTTACAACAGGTGGTTTTAAGAGAGCATTAGCTTCGGTCCACTGATTAATCAAGCCCTGATACATGTCTTTTATCAGCTGGTCCACTTCATAATTTCTCCGGTCATCTTCACTTTGCTCCCTCAGGTAGATGTCGTACCTCAAAATATCTCTTAATGTTAGTCCCTTAGACACCATCAGCTTTTGCCCAGTCCCAACAAAATTTGATTTTGACCTTGTCTTGATTTTCGCCATTGTCACACTAATCGCAGGTATATCTGCAAATTAAAAGATGGCACTTATATTGAGAAATAATCTCTACCAAATAATTATATGTTATCCTAAAATGATTCACAGCCTTTACTAGCATTCAAATCAAATATAAATGCTCTATAAACAGTTACCAGTTACTAGAGTTACCAGAACTGGCAACACTGCTGGAATATTGCCTTCCACTGAGTAATGAGTACTGGCTACTTGCAATTTTGGAGTTAGACCAAACTAAATTAAGGGTCATTTTTAACAGCTTTCCTACTTCTCATGTCTCTCTAATACATTTTTACATTTTTTTAGACAAATATCTTTCAGACTAAATAAATGTATTGATGATAGAAAACGGTAAATTTGATCTTATATGGGTAACTGAAATAATAATAAAATATAGTAAATGACCCAGAACTAACAATTTTTCAACTTCAAATTGATGTAGGTTGGATCAATCAGAATTTAACTTTTCTGCCAAAAGTAGGTTCTTTTCACCAATATTCATCGTTTGAATACCCCACATCACCAATTTCATAAAATTCTAGAGTATGACCCACCCTACGGAGTATACATGAATAGGATATATCTAGTGAGAAGTCTCTAAATAGTTATTACATGATATAATAGTATTATTAGGACTTGCATCCTATTCGGCTCATTTCAATCGTCTATCACATTTGTATTCAGTTATCATTAATAGGCCTCTGGTCTTGAAGAGCGCATTATAATAAATGTATTATATTTTATTTTTATTATATTATATGATCGATGAGGAGCTCTCTTATCGAAAGAGGATATTAAATGATTAAGTTAATGTGTATTGGATCCCCTTTATTATTTTTCGGATAATGTCCAGACTAGAGAAACTAGAAATAATTTAGCTAATATAGAGAAAAGTTGACGATCAATTTATAGACAAGAAATGACACAAGGAGAAACAGGAAATAATGTATTCATTATATAGAACACGATGAGGGCTGCCAAGAATATTAGAACCAAAATATTATAACTTGGAAAGTGAATTTCTACAGTACACTCGCTAATAATAGATTACTTATCGAATACTTAATGAATCTGTGAGCTTTCTATAATATAACAGGAATTCAAGGCAGAATATTCGTTTTAGATAATTCAAAAATTGAGTCAACAAATTATTGTTATCAACGTCCTTACAAAATATTCTTTTAATTCCCAATATAGGAATGTAGGAGATCAAATGAACTCAAAATTCCATAAAGTATTCTAATATGTTTGTTAAATTTATAGGAAAATAGTAGTTATCTCTTCTTTAGATCTATTTTTATTTTTTTTTTACTTTCAAAAGACTTTTTTCGCTCCTTTTTTCTTTGAGTTAAATAGACATCTCTCATAGAAAGTTGATAAAGAAAGCAGATCTCCCTGCGGGCATTAGGAATAGAAGGACATTCGTGACTCCAGCCGTTAGGGCTGGAAAGGACAGCAATCCTCAAACCTCACCATCCGCCCCCTTGAGATAGATTTACATGCTCGCCCCTGTCGGTTGCATGAGTAAAAACTAAGAAGTTACTTGGGTTACTCAGATTAATCCCGAATTTCTATGCATCTTTGAAATAGTAGAAGAAAGTTTTTCTGGAGATATAAAATGGTTTTCAATATTCTAGGACCAAAAACGACAGACTGAAAGAATATTTCTCTTGCAAAACTATATTCGACTCAGGTAAAGTAAGAGAAAAGACTAAGGTAATTCAGCCTCTTATTAATCTTAGTCTGTTGAATGGGAAATAAAACAACTACGTACAACATAGTTTGATACATGTTCAATTTTGAATTTTTTTTTCTATTCAGTATATATTACATAGTGGTCATTTAGATTAGAACCAAATAAAAATATTACTATTTTTTCAATGTACATTATCTTGAAAAACATTAAAACCCGCTGGACAAATGATATAATTATTCTGAAAGAAAATATATTTTAATATCCTAAATATCTATGCCATACATTCAATCCTTAGATGGGATAACTTTCCCGTTATTAAAATGGTCTATTCAACATATATAAAGACTCATTATAGTAATTTTCCTCATATTTCCCTTACGTTTGTGGTTGGGAAACTACTGGAAGTCCATTGTTAGAGACAGGATCCTGAATTAGTAGAGATTGTCGAGAAATAGGTCACCTGCCCAGAAAATACTTCTATATATACATATATGTATCTATTGGTTGGAAGGAAAGAGGTAAAAGCCACGAGAAAATATATATATATATATATATATATATATATATATATATATATATATATATATATATATATATTATATACAGTTATATATACATATATTCTCTAATGTACATACGCGTCCTTCGCTACGTACAAGTACGTTCACTTCGTAAGAGTAAGTTGTTGATTACGAGGTATAAGAGTACGATTTACTACAGGGACTGATAGCGCTTAATGAGTTTTCCAAGTTGCAGTTCAAGGATATATTTAAAGAGTGAAAACCAAAAATATAATTTTAATAAGTCACTAGTTAACGTAAATATACATACGGGAAATATAGGTAATGTAAATAGGACAATTCTGACAAGATATATATTAATTGGCAATCAGATAACGTTAATTACTTGTTAATCATCTTTCAAATGGGATACTATAAATCATTTATACAGAGGGAATATTTATATGTCGGAAAGTGGGTAGATTAACAGGAGATACAAGCAAGAGTCGTTTTACCTTAATGGGGTTACTTTGAGAAAGGGGAAGCCTTTAGCGAGTCGGCGCGGGAAAATGGAGACGGAAAACCTACGTGATTCTCGGCCGAATATCCTATTGATGACGAAGATGAAGGGGGAGACCAGAAGACGAGTTTACGATCCTTCCTTGAAGACGGACGATGGCACCTCTGCTCCAGAGAAGTGAAACCTCCAAAACTCGAGACTCTGATGCAACTCGGCGCGAAGTCTCAAAGGGAAAACTGGAGATCCTTGAAGGGGAGTTCCAGGTGAGACGAGAGGAATCCCGGCCAATCCTTCGGGGATGAAACGATTCGATGCTTGCTCTGAACAGAGTAAACCTTCACAAAAGAGATGGATCTGCCTGGTGAGATCCAACCTCGATGGTATAAGCGAATACCAGGGACTTGGGGAAACAGACTCACGATCTGAACCGAAGGCGACGGCTTCACAAACTCAATCTGCCGATATTCGAAAACCCAGGGTATTTATATGACGGCCATTTATTTGGTTTCTCCTCGTTGTCAGACTCAGCAGACTGGCTGACCACTTCCGGAGGCCAGATGGATTAGCATCTGTCTTCTGACCCAAGTCTTAATGGCCTTTACGATGGGGGCTGGAAACTTTCGGCTCACGGTTTACCGACTACGGACATTAGCGCTTCCTCGGCGAGGTGAAAGCTTTTAGCGCTCAAATTAATTAACTGCACCTGTGAAGCGGCTAACGGATATTCATATTCTTTCTTCTTTTATTTTTCCTAAGTATAACTCCACGTGGAGTTATACTTAGGAGACCAAGAGAGGAAAGGAATTCATAAAACAAATAAAGGGGGTATTCTTCTTGGCCTCCCTTTCCCTTACAGAGATAAATAGCCTAATATTTTTAATAATTGTCTTATAGCACGGATTTCGACGCGGATTCTTATGCCTAAGCAGTAAGCTTCCTTTGAATTAAATAGAAATCATTTCCGTTTTTAGTTAAAGCCAGTTTTCTTGCTCCTTTTACATAGGTTATGCAACCCTATCAATAGTTCTTTTTTACATTTTCAGCTTTTCAGCTATCTTTGTGTAGGAGTGGCCTGTTTCAGTCAGTAAAGAATGAATTTTCTTTCTCCTTTCATTGTTTATTTAAACTTTACCTATTTTAAAAGAATTTCTGAATAATCGTGAGTGTGGTATTTAAAATCATGACTCGAACACCAATCCACAACCTTATATTTTAAGAACGGGATTTTGGCGAGTTTTTGAATAATAATAGATATTGTTTTCCCTCTTATTTCGGTTACGACAGAGGTATATTTTAAGTTTTGTTTAAGTTCATTCTAAGAGTTCCTTTAGTCTTAAAAAAAAGGGTGAAGTTCAGAAAAAATATTAGCATTATCGAATGTTTGGGAATTTATTAGAAAAAAAAATTAAAATGGTGAAGTTCAGAAAATGTATTAAAATTTAGGCAAGGCTGTTTGGTGAGGGGAGGGGGAAATTACTTACATTCGAAAGTTTAATTGAACTTATTTGTAAAATAGATTTTCTCTTTAATTATTTATTAGGAGGAAATAGCTACTGGCTTGTAAAAACAAGTGCAACAAAATGAAATTATTAGGACAAATTTAGATGAATAAAAAAAAGAATCCTGACGATTGTTTTTTTTTTCAGTTTTTAAAAAAAATACGGTAAAAAATATTCTAGCCTTTAAGCCTATAAAGTAAGCATGGATATAAAAAAATAGCTATACTTGATATGAAAATATATTTCGATACTTATCTTTATTTCTGAACTTCACCATTTTCTTTTTTCATATTATAAAAGAATTATTAGAAATAACTTTGATAAGAAACATAAGTCATAACCAAACTAAGATGAAATTATTATCAAATACTAAAAAAAATCCCTTTCTTAAATTATAGAGTTAGTGATGATGATGATGATGATATGTACAGAAACCTTTAACAAACTTTAGACCAAAGGACTGTTGCAAAAGACTGATAGGCCGTAGGCCACAGACCGAAGGTTTGCCTGCGAAGCGCAAGCTGCTCCTGTAAAAGTACTGAAACCACTCCTCTTGTATATTTATAATATGTAGATAACTTTCCCAAACAATTAAAACAAAAGAAAAAATATAAACAACCTTCCGTTTTCACTCTTTTTATTGCAGTGACCTGATGCAGGAGAGTAATGACTTTGTCTAAGACTGACTTCCCTTCTCCCCTCATACATGCGATCCGTATACCTGTCAGACTCCATAACTTGTTGTTTAAAGTCAATATTAAGATTAAAAGCATTTCAACGAACGCTGTCATTTTTCATCTTTTTTATACATGTTAAACAATTGGCTCTAATTATTTGATCCCTTATATATATATATATATATATATATATATATATATATATATATATATATATATATGAATAATAAAAACACTGAAAAAACAAACAAGCTTAGTGCAAATCAGATAAAGCCAAAATACACAAGGCCAATATCCCGTACCGTCCCATTTTATCTGCGATTAACACACATAGTTATAAGCTAGCTAAATTTATGGTCCCTATCTTAGAACCCCTCACTCGTAATGATTATAACCTCAAGGATTCTTTCGAATTTGTAGATTTTATTAGAAGCTTAGCCAATAGTACTCATAACTATTACATTGTCTTTTTCGATGTCGAATCACTTTTTACTCTTGCACCTGTTTTAGAAACATGACAAATATTTTATGATAAACTCTTTAGCAGGAACTCGCTAATTTATGTTTTAAATAAGTCTCTTTTTTTTGCAATTTTTAAAACTAGCAGTAGAAAGTACGCCTTTGTATTTAACAATATATTGTATAATTAAATTGATGGAATGGCGATGTGAACTCCATTAGGACCTACCTTTGCCAACTCATTTCTGTGTCATTATGAATCAATTTTGCCTTCATCTTAAACAAAGAGTTAATAAACATCTTGGATTATCTCATAGAACTCAAAGACGCTTAACTACACCCGAATTCTCCAGCATACGTATCCAATAACCCTACAACCTACCAAGTCATTTTCATGTTCCTTTGTCGTTCACCTTTTCATTCTTGTCCTGGGACGACTATCTGCTTAAGGTAATGTGTATATCATTCACGTATTCGGTTCTTTTAATATTTTAATTTTATACTCTGTCATATTTTAACTTTAGTCTCGCTTCTTTCGCTTGATCTGATTTGCCCTAAGTATGTTTGTTTTTTCAATGTTTTATTTTAGTGAGTTATTATTCCTGTTTGTTTTGGGGGGGAAGGACGTTCCTAAGTTGAGTTTATATATATAAATATTTGGATAGGGGTTGCTGTGAGACCCTTTTCGTTTGTCAAAATGAAATAAAGATGCAGATCAGGAAAGTTCTTTTATAACAGCTCAATAAAGGATAATGATGATGCATGCCATTACGAATGCTGGACGATTTATCTTATGTCTGGTCTGAATAATACGATATACAAGGTAATCACAAATTTGATGGAATTATTCATGTGAATATCAATTTATTCTTAAACTCGTAAATGAAAAAGCTCGACAGAGAATCCAACAAAGAACTTTCTGGCCCATTACGTTAGAAGTGGCGGTATTCTAGTGTGGATGCAACTTTAAACTTAACTTCAAAGTTTTGAAAAAGAAAATTATTTTCTACCTAATAAAAGAAACTAACGAATGTGAGTGTCTATACTTAACTCCTTTTTGAAGAGTACCATTAATTTTTTGAGACAATAGCGGACTGTGAGGTAGCAGACTCTGAAAGGGGATTAGATAGGTTTCTTCATACAAATCTTTCTTTGAGTAAGGAGACTTGTAAAGAAACGTACCAGGGCATGTTTTATTGCGGAATGTCTATTAGAAGTTAAGTACTTTATATTTTTATTTCTCTCATGATGAGTCTTTATTTCTCCATATTTACTCGTGGAGAAAGTATTTCTCCGATTTTGAAAACTTGAAAGTTGTGATTGCGATATGATTATTTCATAGGAAGAGAAAAGAAATAACGTTGAATATTTATAAAGGGATTGATTTATGACCCTTTTCTGCTGAGAATCAGCTGCCAAGGGGGGGTAACGTGATTCGCAGTGGCTTCAACATACACAGGGATTTTCAGGCAAATCGATACAGAGTTGAAAGTGTGGCCAAAGGTCTTGTGTCTGCAGCAATTTTGGTTACTTTAGAGATTATCAAACTTGGTAAGTGTATACAGTTCTTTCGGATAACAGTTTTCACGTTTATTATATGAGAAATGCCAGCTGAATTTCAAAACTATATATGTAGCCCATACCTGCGGCCTTCCCAGACAAGGGAAACACAAATGAGCTTGTAAATGTGTTTAACTACTCAAGGAACCTCGTTTAAAAAGTTAAATGGCAGTATGATTATCCTAAAAATAAGCACGAAGGGACTAATCTCATGCACATAATTATTTCCGCTACTTGATTCCATGGGGAAAAATGCAGACGTCTATATTGAGGTGCCTGCGACTAGTAGAGCGTTGTTTGGATCAAATAATAGCCATGGCAAGCAAATCACAGGCGTGGTTTTTTAACCTCGTCACACACCCCGTGTTTCCAGCTTTCTGAGAGCTCAGCTCACCCAACCTCAACCCCATGGATTATTTCGTTTGGGGTTTTGTTGAGAAAATGCCCAAAAGGCTGTTCAAAACACATTAGAAAATCTGAAGGCCGCCAATTTGGAGGAATTATCCTCCATTAACAAGAACTCCCTAACCAGGACATGCAAAAAGTTCAGATTTTGCCTTAAATCATTTTGAAAGATTTAGCAAGTATATATTTTGATCTATTTTTGTAAAGATTCTCATAAGAACATATTGTTTCGTTTGGTACACTTGTTTTCTTTTCCTCATTAAAATTTATAGAGATATACCTGAAACTTCCTGTAGGAAAATTGGTTCATGTTAACTTTATCGAAACCAATACATTTAGTTTTTTGTATTCTTGACCTAGTAATATTGGATTACAACACATTCCAAACTGCTGTTCTTCCTCTATTCTTTGATGACCCACTG
Organism: Ceratothoa steindachneri; assembly: GCA_963969495.1. Classification (NCBI taxonomy): domain Eukaryota; kingdom Metazoa; phylum Arthropoda; class Malacostraca; order Isopoda; family Cymothoidae; genus Ceratothoa; species Ceratothoa steindachneri. The sequence continues at coordinate 17,960,476 of OZ018326.1, forward strand.
CCATTTGTGGTGATAAAATCAACTCAACCAAATAAGCCAAAGTCCACATTGTTTTGCTTGGAAATGCAGAAACATGGCGTTACTACTTAACCATGATGAGCAACAATAAGCGCAACCTTGGCTATATTTATTGTTCCGAGGATAGATAAACCGAATCAATCGCCAAATGACTTTTACTCCCCTCATCGCCCATAATAGGATAGTGTTAATTATAATTTGAAAGTATGCAGGGTAAAAACACGCGCTTCCTTATAAAATCAATGCCTTATAATAACGTGCCTCGTAAAAAAGCAGGAATCATCAACCTACTTCGAGATTCTAAGCAGTGACCTCTGGCGTGCAAAGCACAGGAGTTACCAGAGATCCACGAGGGGGTAAAATAAAACTCATTGTGACTTATTTCATGATTTCCTGAATATCTTTAATAGTCATCCTGCCCAGATTCGGGAAGTGGGGAAAATTTTAATTCGAAAATATCCCGCGTGACACGGAGTCTCTCCGATAAGCGCAATAACGCTTCATAGCGCTCCTCGCAAACGGATGAAAAATCAAGAGCGTCCATTGTGATTTGAACCATTGCTGTTGCCATTAAATCACGAGAAAAATGAATTTAATTAAATTTAATTTAAAGACAAAATTGACAAGAACATCTCGAGATTAAACTGTAAATGTGTCAAAGATATATTGCTACTGATCCCCTGCATGTAATGAGACAGAAAGGCAGGAAATAATCGAGTTGTACCTGTGGTATAATTACCCATGCTACACTTTTTTGCAGCGTACAGACTGCTGCTTTAAAGATGCAACAAAGCATGAACTCTAATAAGTTAGTCACCTCGTTAGCGTGGATAATTTTGACTTAAATGGACGCACACTACTCTCCAAGTGAAAAAATGTGACGTACAAAAAATCATGTGGCTATTGATTTCATGTATTTATCCCAGAACTCATAAAAGAGAAACAGGTTGAATTTCGTTTTGTTTATTGTCGATCACTTGTAACACAGTAACCCTATCATGGAAGAGGAGCCTAGATCGAATCAAAAGAGAGGCTGATCCTTTTCTTGCAACGCGTCCTATTAGTCCTTTTGTGAGCTCAGCACCTTTTTTAGGCAAGCTGAAATTATGAATTTAAAACTAAGGTTTAATATATCCCAGAGAATTCCAGGGGTCGGAACAAAACGTCCATGCTTTGTAGATGGTAGGTGACCTGATAGCTGCTGGAGGAGAACCACAAGAAAAAAGTTCGAGTCATTTGAGAAATTTTTTCCAGATACAGCATGATTCCATCTACTAGAACATATTAATTACCTATATTCTCTGTTTTGCACAGTACAAATTCACTTTCAGTCAAAAGAGGTTACTTATCAAGTTTTTATCGTTAGATCATGATAGATAGGAATCCATACATTAGGCATAGGAACTTAATCTTATTAAGTAACGTACAATGGTTAATTTGACCATCTCTAGAGAAATTAAAACGTAACGCCAGCCAGAGGCCCAAGTGGACATATATATTAAAATCCCTATTCGGAAGAGCGAGAAAAAAGAACAAGAAATTGAGGTGAGTGAGAACGGTAGGCGTTTTACTAACAGTCAAACTGTCAAATGACTCTGATCCCCCCGCCCGGTGGGTATCCGACTCGATCTGCTCGTCCCAAGGAAGCCGCAAAAGGCCATTAAGCAGCTTTAATAAAAAACTGGCCCCAGTGAAATTGCGGAAGAATTCCATCTAGCTGACGGTTTGAACAACTCGCTAGGCAAAACACCCAGTTAATCGCCGAACTCAAAAGATCCGATTACCTACGAGGTCAGGAGATCCACGGTTAGAGCGCCAAAGAGCGATTTAAGAACAAAAGACCACGGAGGAGAAATAGTGGGACGGTTGTCGGTGCCTCTCCGTGAGAAGCAGACCTGGACTCCACGATGTCGCCCTCCCTCCTCTCTCGCGCTCCTCTTAGTGGCATTACCCCGTCCCAATTAGTTGGGGCGGGCGCCGGGCTATAAATAAGCCCTGTAAGGAAGGAAACAGATTATTCTGTAAGAGACGATAAAGGACTAGATTTTTGTGATCAGTCCCTCGCATTGTTTCGGACTCGACTTCTAAGATTTAGAAGTTCGTCTCGTCTTCGTATCGGTGCCATAGCGATTCATCCCTCGCAGACTTAGCAAGAGGTCTGGTGGGATTAAAATTCTTAAGTGCCAAACAGGAATTTCGGGAGCAAGATAAATATTAAATGGCCAACAGTGGAAGAATAATTCTCCGACAAAAGTGGGGAGACAATTCCTTGACACCATCAGTTGCGTAAAATAGTTAATTTCATTCAGAAATATATTAACCTATGTATAACCTTGACTTCTATCCATTGCTCAATAATATGAAACATCCGTCATTGTCAGTCGCTAGTGAACAAGCGACTGACAATGACGGATGTCTCTGTCGAAACCTGGTCTTGCATATAAAATTAGTCATATTACTGTGGTTTTGTCCCTATAGTTACACGTACGCTACTGTACTTTTTTGGATATATATATATATATATATATATATATATATATATATATATATATATATATATATATATAGATATATATTATATATATAATATATATATATATATATATATATATATATATATATATTATTTTCAATCGTTAAAACAAATTTACCAAACGCAATAGTTGTTTTAATATTTAAATTATTGCAGGTTAATTAAGTCAGCAATACAAAATTATAAGGAAAATAGTGCTTTCCTTCGCTGACTCCAAAAATGAGCTCTAGTCTTGATCCAGGAGGAGGTGAGTTTCATTCCCTGAATCTTTGCTATTCAATTAAAAGTGTAAAATGATGAAGAATATTGTCATAATGAATCATGTAGCAATTATAATATATTTCGTAATATTTTTTGTAAAAATGTATTTTTCACTCTTATTCAGTTCCAAAAAATGCTTCTTTCTAAATAAAAATGTGCAACATTGTTACTCGGCTCCAAAATGACCTGAAATGCAGAGACAACGTAGTTAACCGCATTGTATCATGGGGCACCATATTTAGGATCATTAATGACTTTAAAAAAGAATGGTTACAATGCTGTTAAAAAGTTTACTGCTCTCTCAAAATCCTCAAATAAATGCCAAGATCTTTTCCTGTTAAGTTCCTAGCTAAAGAATAGAGATGCCCCCAGCGCCAATGTTCTCACGATTATAAATAAGAGTGCACAATGAGTGGAAGACTTTTGAACATAGGTCTAAAGTCGAGAAGTTCTACGAAGAAGAACCTCATGGAAAACTTCACTTCTTTGGGTAATATAAAGAATAGACCATTTGAATTTTGAGAAATGAGATTTTTTTTACGAAGCTCCCTTCCGCTTGTTTGGAGGTACTGAAAGATCACTTGTTAGGAGGTTAGGAGGAGAAAAGTCCTGTGTCGTTTCCCTGGTGAAGATTATGGATACTCTGCATGTGTAAAACTGCTTCTCATCTAAGGCAACTCTAACACTGACAATTTTGCCAAAGAACACTCCCTAAATCTCCTAACCTTTTAAGAGCAATTTTAGGATGATTTATGTGTTTTCAGCCAGTTGGCGTACCTTGTCACAACACAAAACAAAGGCAAAAACGAAGTCTTGGCTGAAAATAACATCACAATTTATGAGGCCTTAAACCAGAAATACCTCCAATTCAACCTCAATAGAGAATTTGTGAGCGATAATCAAGTTGGCGATTAATAAACAGAAGCCATTTATCCAATTTAAGTAAATAGGTATACTTATTGAACAAAAATGGAGCAATATAATTTAAGATATCATCACTTTTTTGTTCTTCAGCATTCCTAAACGAGTTGAAGCAGTTCTGAAGAACAAGAGCCATGTGCAACTAATGAGTAAGACACCAATTGACTTTATTTATTAATAAAATGGGTTTGAGCTCTAAATTATGATATATTTCATCTTGAAATTATGAAACATAACCTAATAAATCAAAATAAAACCTTTGATTACTTCTATTAATTTTCTTATAGAAAAATTAAAAGTTTTGCCCCTGACTTCACAGCCTAACATCGACATATGAAATCCTTGCTCCCCCTGAGAAAATTTCCCTCGATATTAAGCCGAACTTATCGCAACAACATAATGTCATGTAACATTACAAATATGTGGAACACTCCCGCAAAACCAGGCTTTTACTAGGCCTCCCGTGTAGAACCAGATTTGCATAATAGAAAAAATCACTCTTTGCTCTATATTCTGTGTGTTTAGGATAAACTTGACAGTTTGCATAATCCCTCTCTCCCCAAAATATCTTAGGAAAATTTACTTGAAGTAGCCACCATCAGCTCCAACCAGAACTTCCAGAAGCAACCCGAACCTGACAAATGCATTTCTCACTGTCTCCAGGCAAAGATCTTCGAACATCCCCTATATCTTGGCCATCAGCTCGGCTTTGAGGCTGTCGGCAGTGTATTGGGTGTTTTACTCAACTGCGTCAGATAAATCTGAACCATATGATTTCAATCAAAGGATCTATGAGGCAAGAAATTGGGACTCTTCAAGTCGTATAAATTCTCCGGCAAAGCATATGACGCCTTTTATAGGTATTGCCTTTCAGCAGCAACCCTATCCAGCCAAAGTTTAAACACAAACTTCAGACACTCCACAAAGCTGTCTAAATTGGACAGTACTGGAGACACAGGTGCAGGCTATGATAGTTATAGGGAATTTAGTCTTAATGATACATGGACCGTGGCATGGCATGGCAGACAATCCGACGTTAAGATGTTTGTGCAACTGGACCTAGCAGAAGTTCTATTCATCTGAGAAGAGCCAGATCTTTTCTAGAGTAAAAGGATGATTCAGTTTGTTCAGGAGAATTATTGACCTTGTCAAGCGGTTCTCTTTGTGTTTGGATATCAACATTTGTCCCTTGCGCTTTTTGACCAAGTGGTAACCAAGGACCAAAATCAAGGCCAGCTTTATGGTTTTGACTTACACACCTATGTCTCTCTAAGTCCCGGATTTCCTTGCTTTCGTCGTCCATAACTTGCAGTTGTTGAATAAACTACGACATGCAGAGGCAGGCAAAACGCCTTTTCTGTCTCTGTCGGTTGGCCACGGCTTCGTATCTGTATCTGCAACTCCTCATGTCATGTCTTAGAGCCTTTACATTGTTAACAGAGCATTGATCACAAATAATGATGTCAGCATTTTGAAACGCAGCGTGAATCATCAAGATGCAAGTTAAGCTTTATCAAAATTTAGAAGGCTTCCAGTCTTCCATGTAAGCTACCTTTTTGTCAACTATTTTACCAGGAGCAGGCCAATTATTTTCTCAAAACCCTACCGCTACATGCCAAAATAGCTCTCTCACTTGTCTTTTCTCTCTGTCTCTCCCTTTCTCCCCGTCTCATCCTCTATCCCCTTCTTATCCTCACCCACACTCTCCTCCCATAACCCGCCTTTCCATCTTTGTCCCCCTATCTCGCTTCTTCACCCCTGTCTCACTCTCCCCTATCTCCCAAGTCCCCCTTCTCCTACAACTTCCACCCTCTTCCTCCTTCTTCCCATATCCTCCTCCTCCCTGTGGGTTTAAAAACGCCCAGAAACCCATTCGGTGCCTAAGAAATCCAATCGTATCTGAAAAACTAGAAATGGGGCTAACGAACTGCCTATTATATCTAGGAACCAAGTGGGTGTTTAAGAAACCTTTTACTCATGATTTTGCTAATGCCAGCTTTGAATAACTAGGTTTTCTAAATGTTACATTTATCCTTCCATAACGGACCCTTCCCACTGATGACATTGTTTTATATGGCACTAGTAATGTAAAGATTTTGGGGAAGCTGGAGCTTTGGAGAGAAGCATTATAGGGTAGGGGGTTGAAAATCAGTAGGAGAAAAACAGAATATCTGATGACATCCAGGGAGAGTTTAGAATGCAGGAGGAAATCTTAAAAAGAGTAAGGAATTTAAGATATTTGGGATCCAGCGTGACAAATGATGCAGATGTGGATGCTGAGATTGCCAATAGAATCAAAGCAGGATGGAATAATTGGACATATGGAATACTAAAAGTTTAAAATAAGGACAAAGAGAAAAGTGCATAAGACCAGCACTTTTATACGGAGCGGAAACGTGGGCAATAAAGAAGACCCAGAAGAGGAAGCTGGAAGTGACCGAGATGAAAATGCTGAGGTTGACTTATGGAATGACGAGTATGGATAAGATCTGTAATGAACGAATAAAAAAAAAAGTAAAAGAAACAGAAATTTCAAAGAAAATACAGGAAAGAGACTACAGTGGTATGGGCACGTGATGAGATGAGTAACTGAGTGTGTAGGAAAGAGAGTGATGCAGATGGAGGTAGACGGAAATCGTAACCGTGGAAAGCCGAAAAGACGTTTAATAAGAAATATCAGGGAAGACCTGGAAAGAAAGGGACTCACGAGAGAAGACACGCGGAACCGGAGCGAGTAGCGAATGCTGTTCATAAACGCTGACCCCACGTAAGAGTGGGTAAAAGTGAAGAGAAACAAGAAGAACTTGGTGTCCTCTATATACTTCAATGTTCGCACCAACATAATCTCATACAGCTTCCTATTACCTTCCGCAATTAAATCTTTAGTATTCATTAAGAATCTAATATCCCGAGAGAATCTCATACCAGTTAAAGCCTTGTGGTTGCAATCTGTTTGATTAATCAGAACAATGGCAAAAGTTCATCAAATGCTCTCATCTCCAGAGAGCAATGTACAAAATTGTCGAATATATATGGATATCCCGAGGGGATGCATGATTGCGATCTTTGTATGTTCTTACACGTTGATTAATTGAGCATGTGCGAGAGAAGATTCTTAGTTGTATTATTTCTGAAATAGGTAATGGAAGTGAGTAAAATGCGCAGACTTAAACGAGTACCTAAATCTACATACATCAAGGCACACTCCAGGGTAATAATAGAGCGAATAAAACTAGTCAGATGCCAGGCAAAGAATGAGGTGCATTACTTAATTTGAAGTTTTGTGGACTTCGCAATTAAACTCGGAATTAGAGTACGTAAATTCGTTGGTGGAACACTATTTATAAGAAAAATCCCCAAAGTTAATAAATATAAATTTTATATCATAAACTTCTGGAATGAACAGAAGCCTTCAATTAATATATATATATATATATATATATATATATATATATATATATATATATATATATATATATATATATATCCATTAAACCAAATTGAAAGAGAAAACGGAATAATTTTTTCCTTGCAGTAATATTACCTTTTTTCGAAAAAATCCGTGCAGGGAAGCGATTCGAACCAGGCACACTGAGGAAGCGAGCACCGCTTTGATCACAGTTAAAAGTATGCCGTTAGTACACTACGCTACGCAGAGAATCAAAAAAATTCTCTGAATAGAATAGCTTTTAAGGAACACTTTCGCAAGCTCGAACGGAGACTATGAAAGAAATAGAAAATTAATTGGGAATTCAAAGAATAAATGAGGAATAGTTAAACGCGTGGCAGATATACAAATGTATATATCTCTCAAAGTAGCACGAGAGAATGATGAAAATGAATCCATTATACCACATTGAAAGAGAAAACGGAATAATTTTTTCCTTGCAGTAATATTTTTATTACCTTTTTTCGAAAAAATCAGTGCAGGGAAGCGATTCGAACCAGGCACACTGAGGCAGCGAGCACCGCTTTGATCACAGTTAAAAATATGCCGTTAGTACACTACGCTACGCAGAGAAAAAATTATTCCGTTTTCTCTTTCATTGTGGTTTAATGGATTCATTTTCATCATTATCTCGTGCTACTTTGAGAGATATATACATTTGTATATCTGCCACGCGTTTAAGTATTCCTCATTTATTCTTTTAATTCCCAATTAATTTTCTATTTCTTTCATAGTCTCTACCTCCTTCTTCTTGGGGCATGACATAGTCATAGCACCAAGTTTTAGACCACAGTTCGGGCATGTTTCCTCGGCTGCCGGTTATCTCCTGTTCCTTGCATTCTTTTGTAGCGTGCATCTCTAGTTTAAAACATCGGAAGCAGATTTGAACTGGGGTGTACTCCTCTCTCTCTCTTTATCTGTCCCCCGCTTATCTTGGCGTTGAAGAGCAGTAGTCCACTCTCCTTCGCCTTAGTTGCCATAGTGGTATCACTGAAGATGATCTTAAATACATGACTGTACTCAGTGTTATCTCTTCGATTTTTTAACTTTCCCACTTCGGTAACGCTCGCCCACTGCTGGTTTATTTGTATCTCCTCGTTAATTTCCTCCGTAGTGTTGGCCTATCCAGAGATCCAGCTTTCGGCAGATCACACTTCTGTGTGTCTGAATCTGGGGAGGGATACTAGGTTGCAGGTTTATTCCCCTTAGGATTTCTATTGCTGCTTCTTTTGTTGATGTCTCTACGTCATTTTGTTTTTCACATATAGCGACAAAGCCTGCCGGTACATCTAGCAGGTGAAGTACGGCTACGTTTAGGCTTCCGAATAAGGTTTTGTAGACAGTCCCCTTATCCGGTTTCTCCAAGCCACTCACGGTTCTTAGCGGTATTCTTGGAGCATTTGAGTCCGCCATTTCTGCGTGCAGCCCCTTGAGGAGGAGATTCACTTACTATCTTTGTTACCTTTTTATCTTATTTGTTCTGAGTTTTTACCTACCAAAGTGTTCTTCAGTGGTTTTTTGGTTGTTACGTTTTTGTTAAATTTTATTTGCCTTGGGAAGAAGAGAGCCCCCCCATCCCCCTTGTTTGCCCACTGCCTCGACGGAAAATGGAATTGCCTTTTAGGATGAATGATAAGATAGATGAGATGAGTCCGGGTGGGATCCTTTCAGGGGTGTGATTGTATGGCGGACTTATTGACAATGCCTTCCCCTCAAGGGTATTTTAATCGAGGCCACTTCCCAACATACCATTTGATTTTTTCGTTTATGGTTTCCTCGGTGATGGCCTCGACGTGGTGTTCCTTGGGGTATTGAGTGATTCCTGTAGCGAAGAGTCTGAGGTTTATCTTTTTAGCGTTAATTTGGTGTTTTTTCCTCGGGGCAGACGTTGGAGATCTTTTCCTCTGTTGGCTGATTGACCTCTTTTGTTCTCTGGATGTACTTTCTGTGAATTTTTCTTTTATTTGTTCCTGCTCAGTTTCTGTTACCATCTCCTCTTCAGTATGATCTTGTTTTTCTTAATTCTTGCCTGTTTCCGCTTTCTTTCTCTCTTCTTGTGCAGCAATCTTTGGATCCCTGCAGCTGGAGGCGTTTCTTCCTGCTTAAGTAGGTAGCTGACCTTGTGTAGGTTTTACAAGTTTAATTTTCAGAACTTCTTCTGACGAAGGGTTGTCGGGGAACCACATTTGTGGCATTCCGTTGTTTTCCAGCATCATGTTGAGTTTTGTCTTGAAAGTCCCTGGTCTAGAAAGGTTCGCAATGTGGGCGTAATAAATACAGGCCATTATCTGCGTTGAATTCTTATTCTCTACGTGTAGCACAGTATTTTCCTTGGTTGTTTCTGCGTTGGATGTTTTCGCCACCTGGGCGTACGTATTATTCCTCTTTTTCTCTTCTTCCTGTCTTTTTACCTCTTTTTTCTTTTTTATTATGTCTTTCTTGAAGGGGCATTTCATTGCAAGAGTGCGGTGGTCGCCGCCGCAATTCAGGCACCTTTTTCGCTCGCTATTGCAGCTCCTCCAATTGTGGTAATCCGCACTGCATTCAGAACCTTTCTCTGTCTCTTGTGTGCAGGCTCTTGTCGGGTGGTCCTCCATGCGGTAGCATCTGAAACAGATCTGTACTATTGTGAATTCCTCCTTCTCAATTTGATCGGGAGTGATCCTCACGTTGAAAGTCAACAGTCCTGTTTCAGTTGCTTTTTGGGCCATACCTGTGTCACTACAAACGACTTTAAAAACATGCGTATATTCTCTAAATTTTATAACTTTAATCACTGTCGCCCAGCTGTGGTTGGATTCAATTTCCGTTTTTAGCTCTTCAGTGTTATGCGACCCGACTCATGGGTATAGACCCCTACATATAAGGCTTCTCTGGATCAGTATTTGGGGAGGGATTCTGGGAGATAGTCCGATATCTTTTAGCCCGTCCACTGACTTTTGTGCCGTCAAGGTTTCGACATCCTTCTCATTTTGACAGGATGCTGTGTAGCCTTGGAAATTCTCGATTAATCTGACCAAAGACATATTGATTTTGAAATATATTGCTGCTAAAACTGTCCCCTGTCGGTCTTTTCCCTAGGTAGGGCTTTGAGCTGGATCCTTGTTGTTTCCCGCATGTTTGTAGTGGGTTTTTAGTGTACCATGATAACCGTGCTATTGTATTAATATAGGACACTGGGAGAAAAGGGGGGGCATTATGACTTGTCTATCAGTATATAATTGTATTTGTAGGTAATTTTATTTCGAGCCTAGTTCGATAGAAGGGGAGTAGGAAAAGATATAGAATAAAGAGAATTTTATATGTCCTTGTCCACGTACCTTTCTTTTGAGTTTTCTTCTTTGATTAGGAAATATCCGTTTAGATACTTCTTCTGATTGTTCACTTGCATGGTTTCGTAAGGGGTAGGTGTAGGTAGATTGTTATTATTTACACTCAAGTCTCCGGTGGAAAGTTCATCTACTTAAAATAAAACACTTGTTTCTTCACTTTGTTTGTTGGAGCACTGTTTCTAAGGTGGAATGAGTTTATTTACTTAAGGAGAATAAACGTAGGGTTCACTAAGTTGATCACTTGCTTCTAAATTGGGGGCAATCGGTCCCACTTTAAAATTAAATACACCAGGCGAACAATGTTTGTTAAAGTTTATTCAACGTGTTCACTGATTATAACACTTCCGTAGTTTGGCTAGTATATGGGTACTTGGCTAATATTGATTCACTTTTGCATTGAAAGTTTAATTACCGTATTAGGCAATGTTGCATTTATTTTGGTTTTACACTTTTTGTCACTTCGGTTTATTGACTTTGAGTTCTCGTTGAAGTCACTTTTTTTTTAAGAGCTCATCTGGCGACTGCCTACTTGGGCATTAGTCGCCGTATTAAAACTGGCCTAGTTCTAGGCTACTTTAAAATAAAATTAAAGAGACAAAAAACACCCCAAAAAGGGGCAAAGGAAACAAAACAAAACAAAAAAACAAACCCTGCTTAAATAATAGGGAGAAGGCCGGCCTCCCCCCAAAAGTCAACAAGTCCACCAGTCAATGTGCACGCACTCGTCCCGAGTACAAAGGAACAGGTGGTAGCGACCCCACCCATCCCGGTACCGGGACCGGTAACGTGCGCGAAAATCACCCAAACTGGGACATTAGACAAGAATGTGCCGAACAGTCTGGGGGAGGACGCAGTCGTCGCAATAGGGCGCAGGCCAGCGCTTCATCAAATAGCGAAGCGTCAAACGAGTGTGTCCGATTCGGAGACGACATAAATCGACCTGAAGCCGTCGCGGCATTGGGGGATAGGTCCATGGGAACAGTCGCAGCGCAATGGCACGCAACTTTAAGTTACCTTCGACCGTCTCCCATCTTGTTTGCCAAAGCAGTCCGAAGAGCTGCCCGTATTCCTGCCATGTAGTCAGGGTGAGGGAGAGTGAAACGCTAGTCCGATCGCAAGGTCTTCGCGGACTCTTTGGCGCCCTCTTCGGCGCGCTCATTCCCCGCAATTCCTACATGTCCAGGAACCCAGCAAAAGATAATCTCGACATCTGCCCGGCTCGCCATAACCGTGGTGTCACGGATACCGCGAACCAGGGGATGCGGAGATTCCAATGCCCCGAGAGCACTCAGGGTGCTTTGTGAGTCGCTATAGATCACAATCCGATCTCCGAACCGGGCACGTCGAGTAATCTCCCGTACCGAGTGGTGTATTGCCACCAGCTCGGCCGTGAAGACAGACGCAGCGCCTGGAAGAGCCTCGCTGACTTGGAACAGAGGGGATACGGCGTGGAAGCCGACCCCTTCTTGGGACTTGGAGCCATCCGTATACACTGGCACGGTTCCAGCGTGACACGAGGTGTGCTCCAGAAAGGTCGAATGCAACACTCCCGGCGCCATACAAGCTTCAGTGCAGAGGCGTGGCGACAAATAGCCGAATGTTGTAACCTCCCAGGTGGCGTCCTGGGCAGAACCAGGGGCGCCACCGGCCCGAGAGCTATATCTAGCTGTCAAAAGAGTTTCCTGGCCCTAAACCAAAAGGGCTTAGGGTATGACTGGCGTCTTTCGGCGGCATAGGAACCATCGAGATTAGCTTCGGATGCAGTGAAAGCTGTTGGCGACTAATGGAGGCGCTGGGCTTGCACATACAGGCGACTAATGCACTGCACGCGGCGCAGAGCGAGTGGCATCTCCCCAGCATCGACCAACAGGCTCTTAATGGGGGAAGTGCGGAAGGCACTGGTCGCAAGGCGAAGGCCGGTATGGTGGATCGAATCCACCTTCCGCAATAAACGCTCGGCTGCGGATGCATAAAACTCGCATCCGTATTCAAGCTTCAAACGAACAAAGAATCGATAAAAAAGTAAGGTAGTAGCCCTATCAGCGCCCCAAGCGCTGAACGTCACGGAACGGAGAATATCCATGGCGCGGGTACAAAAGATCCTAACGGTGCGAATATGAGCCTCCCAGGTGAGGGGCCGGTCGAATACAAGACCGAGGAAACGGTGCGATTCCACCACATCCAGGCGCACCCCATTAAGAAACAAATCTGGTTCAGGGTGGAGCCGTGGATGGCGGCAGAAGTACACCACCTTAGTCTTGGCCAAAAAAAAACGAAACCTGTGCGCCTCGGCATAGCGAGAGACGCGGTTCAATGCTTGTTGGAGTCGACGCTCCAGAGTTGGCATATATGCCGCGCCAAAAGAGATTGAAAGGTCGTCCACGTAGAGCGTAGCGAGAACATCTTCTGGCAGCACCGAGGTGATGCTGTTGATGCTCAGGGCAAAGAGTGTGACACTGAGGATACCCTCTTCCTGCTCCATTGGGTCGGAGAGGGCTCCCCCCCGCCACACACACACACGAACGCGAAATCGATGATCTCGCAAAAATTCAGATATAAACATTGGGAGGCGTTCCCTTGCCATCATCGTGTGGAGAGTCTCCATGATACCGTATCGCCATGCGTTATCATTGGCCTTCTACAGATCGAAAAAGACCGTGGCGTAGTGCTGTCTACGAAAGAAAGCCTCACAGACGGCATTTTCCAATCGGAACAGAGCATCCGACGTGAAGTGGAACTTGCGGAAGGCGCACTGTGCAGAAGAAAGATGGCCTCTGCTGTCCAGGAAAAAGGCTAATCTAACATTTACCAATTTTTCCATCAACTCGCATACGCAAGAGGTTAGAGAGATTGGGCGGAAACCGGTGGGAGTAGAGTGATCTCTCCCTGGTTTGCGAAAGGCGAGCAGAGTAGCGATTCGCCAGGAGTCTGTGAGAAGACCCTCCACCCAGATGCTGTTGAAGAAATCTAACAGAAATGCCATGCTTCACTCACCCAGGTGTCGAAGCATGGCGTACTGGACATCGTCCGGACCATGGGCGGTGCCCGCACATGAAGCAAGAGCGGAGCGCAACTTACTCACAGTAAACTTGTCGTTGGAGAATTCTCCGCCTGTGGAGGTAAAGTCCAGCCCGCGTCCTTCCACGAGATCACGACGTGCATTAAATGCTGGTGGAGCACCATCTCAAGAAGAGAATGCGGAAAAGCGGTCGCGAAGGATTCCCCCACGGAGGCGGGGTCCGAAATTGCGGTTCCATTCTCCTAGAGAACGAGAGGGAAGACCTGCGAGAACTTCAGCCTAATCTTTTTGACTCGCTTCCACACCTCTGCTAAAGGATCTTCCCGTTAAGTGACGACACGTATGCCCACCAAGAAGTGCACGGGCGTGCTTCGAAATATCCTGGAACCTAGCCCAAGCACGACGAAATTCAGCGAAAGTTACTCGTTCAGGGGGCGTTTATAGCGCATGTAGGCATAACGCTTCTGTTTGAGAGCCGTCTCACACTCGGCTGACGACCATGGGAGTGGTCGGCGTGCAAAACGGCCAGACTTTGTGGGAATAGTAGTCAGGCCCGTGGCGATGAGGTTGCCTCATCTACCGACCTAAACTCTTTGACTGAGATAGAAAATTCAGTCATTTCCTAAATTGCAGGCGCCCGCGCCAAGCACCACCAAAGTGGGCTCTCAGGCGGCAGTTGCCCTGAAAATGATATTTGAATGGCAAAGTGATCACTTCCATGGAAGTCATCGACCACCCCCCAATCAAAATCAGGCTGTGCATCCGAAGAGCACAAAGATATATCAAGGCAGGAAAATGAAACGGTTCTCGGCAGTGATGCGTAAACTCATCCACGTTCAGGACACCTATCTCAAGCTCTTCGATCAGATCGGCAAGGACCTATCCCCTGGGATTTATTGAGTAATCTCCCCAGAGAGGATGCCTGCCGTTTAGATCTCCAAGCAAGAGAAAGGGCCTCGACAACCGTGCCACGGAGCGGTAGAAGTCCCCCGCGTCGAAGTCAGCTGACGGTGGAATGTACGCAAAAATGATAGTATAGCTCCTATCCAGGTGCAGCTGCAAAGCCATCATGCGGTGTGTAAACGGCGCATCCCCCAGCCCGGCCATCCCGTGGTGGTGGGGTCGCAAGACCCTTATACGCCGGGAGGGAGGGCAGGAGGCACGCGCCTAGCATGGTCTCCTGCAAAAAGATAGCTAACGGGGAACGGGACGAGACGAGCCTCCGCCAGGAGTCCACGTGAATTCCATTGAAGGAATATGCCCTCCAAGCCTAGCTCAGAGGAGACGTGGGGGCCCTCCTCGAACTGAAGACCCTCACATGAATGGCCGTACGCTTCTTGGAGGCAGAACCCTGGGAACTGTTGGCCGGACAAAGCGCTGAAGGCGCTGTCGCCTTCAAAGACTTATTGGAGGAGGTTGGGATTGCCATGCGACACTTTTCCTCCCTCCACCTTGAAACCTTAGGTGGGCGTTATGGCTTCGGAGGCGGGGGGCCCTCTTTTCGGAAAACCACCTTCTCCGAGCCACTCACTGCACCTCTAGGCATAAGGTAAGGAGCCGAATCTCCTTTGTTGCTGTCTTCCTTTCGGATACAGCTTTAGGAACCCCGGAAGTTAGCCTAGCAACCAACCCTAGAGGTTTTGCCTCCTGTGAGTCTAACGACTCGGTAGAGGCGCGTGGCCGTTTCGCCTTCCTGAAAACGGTCACGCTGGGGGAATAGGGGGAAGCCCTGGTTTTAGATTGGGCTGGGTATGAACCCTTTTTGCCGCCAGCATTACCAGGGGAGCGGTTGGGTTGAGTAGAGCCTACAGAAGGGCTCCGAATGGGCGCGGAAACAACCGTGCTCGTTGGCCTGGATGGACCAGGAGTAGAGGGTGCCTTTCTAACTATTAAGGCATATGACGTCTCAGGCAGAGCCGGGCGCGCCAGGACCAAATCCTTAGCCTTGCGGAATGAGAGTCGATCCTGGGCCTGAACGGCCAGGATTTCTTTCTCAAGGAGATATGCACCACATTGCTTCGAAGAAGCGGCGTGCGGCTCGCTGCAATGGACACACTTGGCCACACATGATTTAGACTTATCGTGTGCGGCCTTGGAGCAATTTACACAGACTTCGGGTGACCCCGATTTTGCACGTCTACATGATCGATTCGTATGGCCGAAGCGGTGACAGTAATAGCACCGCCCGGCATTGGCACGAATGCCTTCACGCGGTAGTGGTACCAACCTGCACGCACCGACTTAGGGAGCTTGTCACAGTCGAACGTGACAAAGAGTGTAGGGGTGGGTCTCTAGGCTTCTCCCTGTTTTCTCATCACACATCGACCTTCACGGCCCCATGGTCGGCCAGCTCTAAGGTGATGTCCTCTATGGAGTAGTCAACGAGTTCCCTCGCATAAACTACTCCTTTCACAAAGTTCATGGTAGAGTACAGCGTCACACTCACCACCAGGGTGCCATGAAGTGTCCGAATAGCACTTATTTTGGCCGCCTCGGCGGGATTCGCCGCATTCGCCAGAAGGCTCCCGTCCGAGAAACGGGTCACCTTAGGCTCTCTACCAATTACACTAGCTAATCCTCTCCTCTGAAGGATCATGTTGCCCTTGGCCAACATGCTGCCATCAGTGGAGCGAATGACGAGGAAGCGTTTGAAGCCAGCGTGCTCGAAAACGCCAGGTAACCTCTGAATCAAGGGCCCCGATATTATCGAGGCTCCACCCTGCGCACTTTTGGTCTTTCTCATATTCGGAGGGCTCTGCACCCGGGGGGGAGGCAGAAGGGCCGGATGTGCCAATCTTGGCTTGGTCGCTTGCCAAAGTGGCAGCAGCCCCATCCGTCCCCGTAGCCCCCGCGGATGGAGATTTGTCTTTTTTGTCTTAGTCTTTTTCTTTTTTGGAGAGGAGGGCGGGAAATGAACCCGCTTCTCACCTCCGCCGGCAGAAGCCCCTAGGCCAGATGGACCAGCCTCAGCTAGGTCCTTCTCCGAAATCAAGAAGGTCCTGGTGGTCGCAGGGGCACCGTCTTGAGGAGATCCCTCCCCACCTTGTACTGCCTCAGAAACCATAGCCGTTTGAGGAGGACCTTGCATAGGGTCGGATTCGAGTTCGGTGCTGGGCGCCGAACCTGGATTTCCCCCCATAGAAGGCCCTACCGTCTGAGGCTAGGTTTCCTCAAAGACCTTGTCTATCACAGAAGGAGCCTCCAATTGACCATCCCCTGCCAGGACAACGCAGCTCCCCTTGGCAGTGTCGCCAGTCTTGTGTGGGGAGGCACAGACCTTGACCCCGGCAAGGTTTAAAATTCTTGCCAGCAGATCTTTTGAGGGAAGCGACCGAAGGGGCCTGGCTTCTGTCCCTCCCCTAAGGGGGTTTGCCCTACCGAGCCGCTTCGATGGGGAGTGGCTGGCTATGGGCTGCCTGCTGGCTTTCTTGGCAGTTTCCTTGGAAAGGAAAGAGGAGACTGCCGCTGGAAAAAGGGATGTGCCCGAAAGCACCTTGAAAGAAGAAGGTGAGGGGGAGTCTCCTGCACCCGTAGGCGAAGGAGAGGAGTCAGCCTCCTCTCCGGTTAGAGAAATATGGAGGGTCCTCTTCGCAAACACAGGGAGGGGGACCTCCATTTTTCGCTGGAGCTGCCCGAGGGCGGCTCCGTCGTTGTTTCAAGGGGAGTTAAAGGGGTTTGTTTTTTTATCGATTCATCCATGGGCATGGTGACCCTATTTGTGCTACGGAACGCAATAGTTTATCACCTTTCGCAGTTGCCCACACTGCAAGAGGTGCTTACAGGCCCGGCAGAGCCAGGCGCGGCCATTTGGGACCACCCCTCCTTCCTGGTGGCCTGGCAGTCCATCGGCATGGCGGCTCCACCTTGTACACGGCGTAAAAAAATATAGATCGTGAAGCGGAGAGGAAAAGGG
Organism: Ceratothoa steindachneri; assembly: GCA_963969495.1. NCBI lineage: Eukaryota > Metazoa > Arthropoda > Malacostraca > Isopoda > Cymothoidae > Ceratothoa > Ceratothoa steindachneri. Next base: position 17,977,921 of record OZ018326.1, read on the forward strand.
ATGTGAGGAAGGTATGGGTGGGGATGAAGCAGGTTGTTAAAAACCAACCACCCCAGCCTGGAGCTCAGGGGTTAGAAAACATTGTCCACTTCCCCCTCAGTCCCGTCCCTGGACGGTTGGCTAAGAAGAAGTTCAGCATCTACCCTGTCAAATTAGAGGCTAACCAGAGAAAGTTGTGGGAGAGGTTGTATGAAAAGCAGGGAAACAAGTGTTTTGAAGGAAGGAGAAGAGGCTAAGCTGGGGTCGGACGGGGTGGTGAGTCTTCGTTGAAGTCAATAAAAGTTTATAAACAATTTAGACTTCTATGTGTTCGAAAGGTAAAGCACTATCTGTAGCCGTTTGATATCCTCCTTTATAGATTCTTCGAGATCCGCGAGAGTAGAATTCCTCAGGCTTATAAGGCCCACTCTTATAATTTTACGTCTTACGTCATACGTCTTGAAAAAGGTAGAATTAAAAGTGTATAGTCGTAGTATAGTGGATAAGGTAGTTAGGATAAAGTGGTGAAGAGGAATGTGTAAGAGTTAGAGTTAGTTACTGGGTGACTAGCCATCTCTTTGTTCTTATTTTTTTTTCCTCATTATTCTTCTGTAATCTTGATGGGGCTCTCATGCCTCTGTAGTTCATCGGTGTTTTGCATTTCTTGGTTCGCTTTTTGTCGCGGATTTCTTTGGTATGTTTTCTGCTCTGAGTTTGCAATCTCACCTTGCAGTAAATCTTGGGGTGGTTCCTCCCTCGAATCGGGTCTACCGCTTCTAAAGTGGCCGTGGTTGTTTACTCTGCGGTTATGTGGAATATCGATTGCTCTTTTCTTGTCGTCGTTGATTATACGATCCAATTTGTCCCACACCGTAACTGCTCTTCTGTGTAAGGACACGTTCGTAGTTGGGAGTTCTATCTCGTTATGAAGATCTCTTATTTTTTGGCACTCACTCCTTCTTGTGTTGGGGATTATGTATACCACTGAATTTTGCACTTTTTGAAGCTTTATCGCGCTTGTTTTCGCAAGACGGTTCATTGGGATAGCTGGGTAGAGCAATGTGGCTTTGCAGATGGCGTTGTATATTTTTTTAGGTTTTTTTCCTTTTAGTTTTCTAAGTTGAAACAGTTTTACTAGATGTGTTTTTGCCTGGTTGATTCTACTCGCAATTTGTATACAATAGCCACTTCGGGTGATCTTTAGCCCGAGTACATTTCCTTCTTTTATATAGTGGTATCTCTTCTCTTCAACCTCTACTCTTGAGATCAGGCACCTTCCGACTGGAATTAAAAAGAGCTTCTCTGTATTGGTATGAATTTTCCATTTTCGTTCAAACACGTTAATATTGGCAATTTCGGCCGCTGTGATTCTGACTATGGTCGGGGGATATCTATATGTGCTGTTTGCCACTATCGTGATGTCGTCGGGGAATTGGATGTGACTTGTTGTATCGTGGACCGGCCTTGGTAGAACCATCGTATATAAGCTGTAAAGTGTTGGGTTTATATAGAACCATGGGAGACACCTTGTAGTAGTTCGAAGTCCGGGCCATCGAAGCCTGCTTTTGAGATGAACGCCGACCTGTAATTTATATAATCGCAGAGGCATTTGGTTAGGGTGGAGGGTAGCCCTAGTCTTTTGATTTTATATTTCAGGCCAATTCTCCATAGGTTATCAAACGCCTTTTGGACGTCTCTGAGTACGATGTCTGTGTAGTTTCTATCGTATTTGGCTTTTGCAAGTGATTCGACCAGAATGGCTAGGGCAGTCTCAGTATTTCTGTTCTTTTTGAATCCGTGCTGATGGTTTGGAATCAATGTTCTCCCTTCCAAGTGCGTGACGAGTCTATCGTTTATAGCTCCCTCCATTAATTTTGCCACTGTCTCTAGTAGTATGATTGACCTGAAGTCTCCTGGGTTATTTGGTGGCTTACCGGGTTTCGGTAGAAAGATAATCTTCGCCCTTTTTAGTGCATCTGGGAAGTATCCTGCGCTTAGAGAGGCGTTGAATACTGCTGCTATCCGTGACAAAAAGGTGACTGTGCACGTATTAGGTTTTCTTTTGTTATCCCCGATGTTCCAGGTGCCTTGTGCTTAGTATCCTTGAGCGTTTTTTGGAATTTCTTTTAGGGTTATTGGCTTGATCCCTTGCTCTACTAGTAGTGTTGGTGAAGCAACTATGTTGGGACCTATTTCTTGGTGATTTTGTTCCAATTCCTCTACCACTGTTGTTTCGTGGTCGCCGTCAAAATCATCATTTTCGTTGGGCGAGATATCAAAAACCCTCCTCCAGTGTTCCCGGAACGCCTCTTCAATTTCTTGGGGCTCCTTTTCCATTCCATCCTCGTTCGGCTTTCTCTTTCTCCTGGCTATGTTAATATTCTGTCATATGTTGGTAAGATTCAATTCATCATCTATGGCTTCTTTTTATTTTTATTTCCTCTATCAGTTGGTCTTTCACGTGCCGCAGCTTTGCACGGTTTCCTCTCTGAAGGCCATTTGATTTTCTCGTGTCTCTATATTCCTTTTCGAGATTTACTATTTGGGCTGACCTGATTGGATGCGGTAAAGTTCTGTACGTTGTTGTGGGAACATGTATTTTATCAGCCCTGACAAGCCCCTCCATGTCTCGTCGATCTCTTTGTTTATTTATTCTCGTGAGGCCTCAATTAGGTATTTATTTTCCCTCGTGAGCTCTTCCTATAGCTCCTCCTTGGTATTTGAGCACACATAAAGGTCAACTTTTCTGCAAATGAAGGAGCGGTTAGCCTAGAGCTGTGGCGGTAATTTTGGTTGTAGTCCGATCTTCCTTAATATGTTTGTTCCTTCCGTCGTTACTAGCTTTTCCACGTCTTCTTGTTTGTGGCATAGCACTACGTAGCTGTTTAGGACTTCAATGATCTTGATAACTGCTATCTTTATCTCTGGGTATAGCGCTCTGATGAGGGTCCCTCTCTCGGGTTTGGGTCTGCCATGCTCAGTTCGTAAAGGGAGCCTTGCGTACTCCATAATGTTAGATTTGTTATATGTGAGGGTTTCCCCGACCTGTAGGCCAAAGCCCCACTGATTAGGTTGTCAAGGGTGAGGATGATGATGATGAGTAGATGGACCCGGGTGGGCTCCTCTTGAGGGGTAAATAGTGACGGACTTTTTGTTTGCTAGCGCGGAATCAACTATCGCTAGCCGGGGGTGCCACCTCCTCGAGGAAATTTAAAAACCGCGGCTGCATCCTACCATACACTGAGACGGTTGCGTGTCCCTCAGTGGTCTTTGAGGCCCCCTACAGGCGGAGTTGTTATAATCCTCTGCAGAGGTTGCAGCTCGGCCCATTGTCTGGGGTTCCTCTTGTACGGGTTTCTGGCAGTGGGCTAGTCCTCAAACCTCCCTCCACCTGCACCCCCAATTATGCAGAAACTACTGTCTTGCATAGTTGGGACGAGGTCGTGGTGACAGCTTTCATCAGCGATGGCACTTGGCCCAGGGGCGTAAAGGGTGAAGTTAGGCAGTCATATTTTTAAATATAAAATAGCCGAAAAGTATTTATTTCTCTCTTTTTTCAGTACCTCCCTAAAGGAAGGATTTTTGGTGTGGGAGGAGAAACGGTCTGTGAGTCGATAGATGAAAATAAGAATTAGGAAAGTTAAGATGAAAGGCGATGAATGGTTCTTCAGTTGCAAGTAACGTCTTTTTATTTCTTATTAATGTATCAGCTCTTCGATGAATACGTAATGGCTAATGGTTATCCATACTTATGTTTTATCTGCTTTATCAAGCTTGACGTAAGTATTTTGACGGCTATCCAAGCGGTGAATTCGCTTATAATTGATTGATTGATTGATCCTAAAAGATAGAAAAATTGGTGTGATAGTATAAGAGGTAAAAGATAGAAAAGTGTTAGTTTATTGGGAGAATGTTGTGCCAGTACGTCTGGCTATGGTTTCCAACGCATTTCTGTGATGCTTCCGTGCATGTTGTTTGAAGCATTCAAGCCTTTGTTTTCGTATTTTTGCCTTTTTTTGTAGATAGAGCTAACTCGGTTTCTTGATTATCTATTGTTGTTTTGAAGTATTTTTGTCCACTACGAATCTTTTTATTTTTTATTTTATTTTATTTTTTGTAAGATATAGTTTAACATCTTAATTATTCGGATATTAATATTTATCGTTTTTCTGGGGAGAAGTAGTTATTTATAAATTGGTTCTATGTATTCTTGCAACCGCTGTTGGTTGCGTCTATTCGGGTTGTCAATTTCGGGTGTTCCTATGCTCTGCATGACTATTTCTGGTTAGTATCCATGTATGTTCTTCCATATTTCTGTTGCTCTTTTGTGCATCGTCACATTCAGGGGGTCGATCCCCGCGAGATCGTGTAGTCTAATCAGTGGTATCCAGTCCAGTAAGCTGAGATCAATGATGAAGCGTAGTGCTTGATTTTGCAATATTTGTGCCGTGCGAGTTTGTGTCTTGCTTGCCAGATGTAATGGGACGGCGGGGTATGGAAAGATCGGTCTGACTACGGCCAAATATAACTTTTTCTTGTTGCAGAAGGAGAGTCTTCTAAACCTATAAAGTTGCCTAAGTCTGATCTTGGCTTGCAAGACCTTCTCCTTGATATGTTCATTATAACCATTTGCTGTGACCTTCAATCCCAGGACTCGGGCTTCTCAGGTATATGGATAGTATTCGCCATTTGCTCTAATGTCGGCCGTTTTGGTACGTCCGATAGGGAGAATCTTAAACTTATCCATATTGGTGCGAATCTTGTTTCTTTTTCTCATAGAGGTTAAGATTGTTAATTTCCCCAGCTGTCCTATTTGCGACGTCTACAGGAGCTCGATAGTCGCTTGTGATAATTTGAGTTATGTCGTTGGCTAGCTGGACATATATAACGTAATCTTGAGTAGGAAAAGGAAGGTCACTCGTGTAGATAGTATACAACGTTAGGCTCAGACATCCCCCTTGAGGCACCCCTGTGTTCATCGAAAAGGGTTGTCCTTTGTGATCACTGATCTTTATGGTTGCCTTTCTATCCTCTAAATAATCACAAAGGATTCTGATGATATTAGTTTTCATCTCAAGATCACTTAATTTGATCTTTAATCCGGGCACCCAGACCTTGTCGAATGCAGAGGCCACGTCTCTGAGTACCGCGTCCATCCTCTTATTTCCGGCCTTTGCATTTGCAATGAACTCTGCCATAAGGGCAAGGGCAGTTTCCGTACCGAGGTGTCTACGGAAACTATGTTGTTGCATGTTGTATCCGTCCCTTGTTTCTAGGAGTTTTTTTAGTCTGTCATTCAGAAGTTTTTCTAAAAGTTTCCCCAATTAATTCTAGAAGGGATATCGGTCTGTAACTTTTTACTTCGTTTTTTTGGCTTCCCTGTTTTTAAAATAAAGATCGTTCTGGCCCTTTTAAGTAGATCTGGGAAGTAGCCAACGTTTAAACAGACATTAAAGAGACTTAGTATGGCTTCAGTGATGTTCGGTGGGGAATTCACTAAGTGCGCCTTGGTGATACCTGATTTGTCAGAGGCCCTCTGCTTGAATTTCTTTAAAGCTGTCTTAAACTCTTCATGAGCGAAGGGTTTTCCTTCGGCTTCTGCTCGTCGAGTGTTATCGACGAAGTGGTATGGCGTCATAGTTGATCCTCGCTCTTCTAGGTATGACAAGACTCTTTCCTCATATTCCCAGTCAAAATCATCGTTTTCCTCTTCTGCGATGTCGAATTTTCTGTCACAGTGCTTTCTAAAGTGGATTTCTATCTCTTGGTCCTCGGTGATCGTTCTTCCCTCAGCTGTGATGGTAATAATGGTCTTATTTTTCTGAATGCCACTTAATCTTCTAATCTAAGACCAAAATTTGGGGGGGTCGGTTTCCATGTCCATTTTATCCATTATGCCATCCCAGATTGTCTTAGATTCCTTGCTGATAAGATATTTAATTTCCATGCGCAGGTTTCTAAGTTCACGGTATCGTTTTCTGCCGTGTTCCCGTTCTCGTTTATTTTAGTAATAATTTCCTCCAGCCTATCTTTCCTTGACGTAATCTCCTCATTCCATCGTGGAGCAGGGAGAGTTTTGTATTCAACCCTCGGGATAGCTATTCTATCTGCTTCCTTAATCTTGGTGATGAGCTCTTCGAAGTGCCGATCTATGTCTTCGAGGGTGGACCCGTCCAACGGTTCTACTCGATATTCTTGGAGGACTCTCTTGTGTTAGATCTAGTCTGCCTTAAGCAAGCATTAACGGGAGGGATTTTGACCTGGATAGGTAAGACTGAGATTGTGGTAATCATACTAAGGTTATCAGATGGAGAATAAGGGTCAGGGAGGTATTTTAGTTCAGAGCGAAATTGTTATTTGTTAGTATGATGTCGGGAGTAGTAGAGGATCTTCTCGTTAGGAATGTAGCGAAAACTGGGCCTGCTATATGTACCACGCCGCGTTCCATAAGAAGCCTTAGGGAGGCACCTGCCCCGTTGAACGCCGTGGTGTAGCCTGTTTCCCTTCAACGAGCGTTTAGGTCGCCGAGAATAATTACTGAACAGTTCCTTCTGAATAGGCGAAGGAAATTAGGTATGGGCAAATATGATCTTCTTGGTGGCTGGTACCCTACTGCTATAACTAGATCGTCGATAAGCGTACTATTTTTTATTGCTAGGTACGATGCCTCCAAGTTACTTATCTCCTTGAATTTGATGCCCTTTCGCACTGCAAGGGCGACGCCGTCATATCTTTCATTGGAGTAGCTAGTTGTGATGGTGATGTAGTTATATAGTTTTATAGGGTCGGTTTCTGCATTAAGTCTTTGTTCAGAAATGAGGACGATATCTGGGTCTACCTCACGGATTATATTGTAGTAACTGAATTTTTTACCCATCCAGCCATTAACGTTTAGAAAAAAGATCTTCGGTTTATTGATGTACCTCGTCGCGTAGTTCATATTATTCCCCGTGAAGGTTTAATACTTTTGTTGGCTCAGCTCGTGCGGGCGACCTCACTCTTGCGAATCTCTTCTTTTTAAATTGTTCGTGGGATAGGTTGAGACATGATTCGCCACAGATCTCGATCCTGCCTTGCCTGAGTGCCAAAACTATTTCTTCCTCACTGATGTTAAAATCGTAATCCCACTTGTATTTTACCTTAATCATTCCTTCAATGATGTCTTTGACTTTTGCCGTTCTTGTCAGTTGGGCTGATGGGGAGGCATATACTCCTAGCTTTAGGTGTGTAGACTTGTAAGTTAGCGAGGATTGTTTGGTCTTGTTGGAGCTCTTGTTTTTTCGGCTCGCCTTTTGGGAATCAGTAACTCCTGTTCAGGCTAGTTGGTCTCCATTATTATAGGGGTTTAAGATGTGCTAGGTTTGTTAAGTCTTGGGTCCCGAGATCTTGAACGTTTTCTTGCAGTAGCCGTAGGCCTGCTTCCTATCTGGGTTTGGTACAGTTCGGTTGGGGGTAATTATCGGGAAACCACATTCTGCGTCAAAATACGATTCAACTCGGTAGCGTAGCTTCCCTGCTCTGCGATGTTAACAAAGTGAGCGTGTACAACACACATCACAAGGTCCAGGTTCATATAAGGGTCTAATTGTAAAAGAGTTTTCTCCTTCTCCTGGCTCTTGGTTCCCTGTGCATAGGTGGTTGTTGCTCTACGGTGTTCCTCCTCTTGGATGTTCTTTTTCCTGTCGTGGACTAGTGTATTTTTCATGGGACACGACATCGACAGGGTACGGTGAAGGCCACTGCAATTAAGGTATTTCTTGGTAGCCCCATTCCCACACTCTCGCCAGGTGTGGCCATCTCCGGCACATTCGCTACAGACCTTTTCTTGGAATGTAGAATCTCTAGTGGCGTGATGCTCCAGGGCATAGCACGAGGAGCATACCTGGACTGAAACGAAGGTTTCCACCTCGATGCACGAAGCGGATATTTTGGTGTAAAATAGGACGAGGCCAGCTTCGGATCCCTTAGCGGGCAACTCAGATATTTGGAAGATGGTTATAAATAGATGGAAATATTCGCCTCCTTCACGATTTTTGAACTTGCATACCTCTTCGACTTTTTCCCAGGTTTGCCTTGCCTCTCGCTTATAATTGATGGTATATTCACTCTTTGGAAATATTTGGATAGTGGTAGATAATATATGGTGAAAGGGGGGGTAGCGTTGCCCTTGTTTGAGGGGCATCGTAGGCGTTTTTATTTGATTATTTATTCATTATTCCTTTTTGTTTTGTTGTTGTTTGATGTTTGTATTTGTATTCTTTTTTTCTTTAGTGTTCTTCTCTGTGTTTGTCTTTTTGTCTTAAACTCTAGTGTTGGCGTGATGTTAAATATTCGAGCCTTTATTAGTGCTCAAAGTTAGTTCAATACTTTGCGTTTTTGTTCTGTTGTATTTGCTCTTCTTATTTACTTGTAGGTTTGGTGTCTGTCTCTTAGTTGTATGTTTTGTGTCTTACGTTTTTTAAGCTCATGTTTATAAGTGTACTATGTTCTCCTTGGAGCAGTGTCTCGTACTTGGGAAACGCCGATTTCGAGCGACCTTCCTGTGTAATCTGGCAGGGATGTTAATACTGCCGCCAGTTCTTAGTTCATTGGCTATTGTAGACCAGACTTGTTTGGCCAGTTTCTGCGTAGCGAATTAATGGGCTCCAGACGTTATCTGCGGCACAGTACCCTCTGCCGAAGTTGCTTTATTCGTCTGATTTTACTGATGCAGAGGGATGCAGAGTCATGCACTCACTGGAGCCGCCTCATAGTGGTCTTGTTGGCCGCTTGAATCACTACTGGAGGGTAGATGAGCTTAGCCCGGATGAAAATCAGTATAATTTCCTGATGTTTGCCGAGCTAACAACTCCGATCCTATATAGCTTAGGGGTTTCTCTCCTAGCCATAATCTGCCTCTCCTTGTAGTGACTCGAGTATCCGTGGTCGGAGATCTTTAGGACCAGGATGGTGCCTTCGGCGGAGTAGCCGTATCTCCTCCCATCTATTATAATGGGCCAAGTTGACTCTCGGCTCAGCGGGAGGATTTTAAATTTCTCCCTTTTTGTCCGGATTGGTTGATGTTAGAGATCTCTGCAATTGTGTTGATTGCCTAATCCCTCGCTTTCCTGACCCTACTGGGGACGATCTGCGTGACGTCCTCTGCATATTGCAGATACATCGTGTCCCGGTGTATAGGAGTAGGGAGGTCGATGGTGAAGACCAGGAAAAGCAAAGGACTCAGGCAGCTCCCCTGGGGAACGCTCGCTTTGAGCTCGAATTCTGGTCCTTTGTGTTCTTCTAGCATGATACGCGCCCTCCTGTCCATGGTGAAGTTACAAAGGATCCTTTCCAGGACCGGGTTTAGCTGGATACCTAGGATCTTGTACTTTAGTCCACTTAGCCAAACCTTGTCGAAGGTTCTGCACGTCTCTCATCACGATGACAACATATTGACCCTTTGCTCGGCAGTGCACGATCTTTTCAGTTAGGAGCGCCATAGCCGTTTCCGTGGCTCTTTTTGGTCTGAACCCATGTTGTTTTTGGTTGTGCGCTTCCAACTCGTCGAGTTGATTTTGTAGCCTGTCGGCTATAATTTTCTCAAAGATCTTGCCGGAAAATTCTAGGAGAGAGATTGGGCGATAGTTGGCCACCTGCTCTGGGGGCTTGTTTCCCTTCGAGATAGAGATGATTTTAGCCACCTTATACCCGTCAGGGAAGTAGCCTGTATTCAGGGATGTATTTATGGTGTTCACCATGCCCCGAATAATTTGCCGTGGAGCATTCACCAGGTTGTTCTTGGTGAGCCCAGACCAGCCAGGCGCCCGTGGTCAACCATATCTCTTCCTCTAGATACTTGCGGTTTTGGGTGGGTCCTATGTATCATCGTTCCGAGGTCGTTGAGCAGTGGGTCTTCGAAGTCCTTGTCGAAATCGTCGTTTTTCTCAGGTGAAATTGCAAAGAGCTCTTTTCAATGTCTTCTGAATCTCTCTTCGAGAGTGTCCGGATCTTCTATGGAGATGTCCTTTATTTTTATTCCTGGCCTAGGAGGCAATCCCTTAAGTCTTCGGACGCTGTTCCAAAAACTTACACGATTTTTCTCCCTGTCTAGTCTGCCTATGATATCGTCCCAGATTTCTTTCTGTTTCTCGAAGATTATGTTTTTTAGTTCCTCGCTCAGCTGTCTCATTCGGGCTGACCTTTCCCGGTTCAGGCCTGTCCTGCCGACTTCCTCATAAATCTCCTTGTATTCCCTGGTGATATCCGTTATTTTGTCTGTCAACCTAGGTTGCGGGAGCATTTTTTACGAGACTCTGGGGACGCATCTTTCGTCAGCTTGAATGAGGAGATTAGTCATCTTGTCGATCTCCTCATCAATTTCCTCAAGATTAGCGTCGTCCAGGTCAGCTCTCATAATCTGCACCTCTCCTACTATCTCTAGCCCCTCACCTCCTATCTCTACTCCATCCACCTCTGCTACTAACTCCCCCCTCCTAAACTCCACCTTTTCCAACCCTGCTTCCAAGCCTACTACCTCGACACCTCCCTCCACAGAACACACTCTTCCCTACACCCAACAACACCGCAGACAACCACCATAAACAACAGCCGACACGGATAAAGGTACTGGCTCCTGACGCCTCCTGGGCAATAACCAAGGAGAGAGGAAAGGTACCGGGAAAATCAGCCTCCCGCGCACTCCGCCCACGACAATAGGTCGCCTCAATGTGACACAACTAAACGTACGCAGTTTGCACGGTATTCGCCTACGGTTGCCAACTGGGTACTAAACACACAAAGACCCAACATAGTACTCCTGAACTCAGCCAGCCTACCTCCTCTCAACAACAGACTCCGCATCGCAGGCTACCACACCTACCTATCTCCACAGGCACGGCACCTAGGATCAGCGATCCTAGTAAAGCGCTCCATACATCACTCCTTCATCAAAACACAAGACGACTCCTTTCTAGCCTGCAAGATAGAGACAAGCTCCGGCTTCATAATACTGGCCACACACTACAGACCACCAAGCCTGCAAGTAAACATAGAAGTCCTACTCCAGGCCCTATCTAACCATAACCTACCTATCTTCTTCGCGGGGGACCTTAACGCTTTTCACCCGACACTCCTTTCCAACAACACGAATGATGCGTGAAGGTACCTGGCTGGTGCCCTGCCGCGCTATCGCTGCGAGCACATCGGCCCTACCTTCCCGACATTCTTTGGTCCTCGTGGAGGTACCTCGTCCCTGGACGTTGTCTTCCGCAACGACCACGCCACACGCTTCCACACACACATATCACCGGGTCCCCACGTACTCTCTGACGACATACCGATATGCCTCATCATATCCACATCTCCCATACTCATACCTACCTCACTTTTCTACAATTACAAAAACACAAACTGGGAAGAGTTCAGGGGAAACATAACAGAAAACACGACACAAAACCTCGAGCTGAAGCACACCAATCCAGATATGTTAGATGACCACTAGTGCTCAATCATAAACACTATAACCAGTACATGCAACCTGCACTCACCACAAAAAAATTGCACTTGCATAAAACATTTGACGTTCTACATACACACTCAGAGACTCGTGACACAGTACAATAATCACAACGCTAGAGGCCCATGACAACACAACATAGATCACTTACGTGCCCGCATCCCACAGTGCGTGTAGCTATATAGGAACCGACAGTGACGAGAGGTCATCCGCCTTGCGAACGACACCCGTTGCAAGGACCCTTCCTTCTTCTGGCGGCACGTAAAAAGAATGTTAGGCACTGATCTATGCAAACCCATTACCCTGCAAGTAAACAACCAAACACTCACAGACACTAACGTCATCCTTGACGCATTTAGCTCCCACTGGGACACAGTTCACCTACACAACTCACCCAAACCACACGCGCGGGAGCACTTCCAGGAAGTCCAGGAGTGGTGTCGGGCCCACGCTCATGATCTAAGTCCTGCCTCCCTGATACAAATGGAGCTGGCGAACTACACATGCACATTAACCACTCTTATTACCGTCAAGGAAACAAAACACTACATTAAAACAACACCATTGGTTTTTGTTTTTTTATAGAGCCCATCTGGCAACTGCCCACTTGGGCATAAGTCGCCGGAAACACGACAGCCTAGGACTAGGCTACTTTAAAATAAAAATATGAAAACATAACAATGATAAAATTGGAAAAACTTAACAATTAGGAAGCAATCTCCGGCAGCGGGGGCGAGGTCCGCCTAACCCAGGTAAAGGAGTGTGCAAACGACAAAGAAAAAAATAACAAACAAACAAAAATAGAACCTTCTTAAATAAAGGGAACAAGGCCGGCCTCCCCCCAAAAGTCAACAAGTCCACCAGTCAATGTGCACACACTCGTCCCGAGTACAAAGGACAGGTAGTAGCAACCCTGCCCATCCCGGTACCGAGAAGGTAACGTGCGCGAAAATCACCCAGACTGGGACATTCGACAAGAATGTGCCGAACAGTCTGGGGGACGACGCAGTCGTCGCAATAGGGCACAGGCCAGCGCTCCATCAAATAGCGATTTGGCACACGAGTGTGTCCAAATCGAAGAAGACAGAAAGCGACCTGAAGCCGGCGCGGCATTGGGGGATAGGTCCATATGAACAGTGGCAGCGTAATGACACGCAACTTTGCACTCCCTTCGACCGTCTCCCATTTTCTTTGACAAGCAGTCCGAAGAGCTGCCTGGATTTCTGCCATGTAGTCGGTGGGAGGAAGAGCGAAACGCTGGTACGATCGCAGAGTCCTCGTGGACTCTTTGGCACCCTCATCGGGCGCTCATTCCCCGCAATTCCTACATATCCAGGAACCCAGCAAAAGATAACCGCAACATCCGTCCAGCTCGCCAAAACCGTGGCGTCACGGATATCACAAACCAGGGGATGCGGAGATTCCAATGCCCCGAGAGCACTCAGGGCGCTTTGTGAGTCGCTATAGATCACAATCCGATCTCCGAACCGGGCACGTCGAGTAATCTCCCGTACCGAGTGGTGTATTGCCACCAGCTCGGCCGGGAAGACAGACGCAGCGCATGGAAGATCCCCGCTGACTTCAAACAGAGGGGATACGGCGTAGAAGCCGAATCTCTTTTGGGCCTTGGAACCATCCGTATACACTGCCACGGTTCCAGCGTGACACGGGGTGTGCTCCAAAAAGGTCGAACGCAATACTCCCGGAGCAGAGGCGTGGCAACAAATAGCCAAATGTGGTACCCTCCAGGGTGGCGTACTGGGCAGAACCAGGGGCACCACCAGCCCGAGAGCTATATCTAGCTCTCGAAGGAGTTTCCTGTCCCTAAACCAAAAGGGCTTAGGGTATGACTGGCGTCTCTCGGCGGCATAGGAACCATCGAGATCAGCTGCGGATGCAGTGGAAGCTGTTGGCGACTAATAGGGGCGCCGGGCTCGCACGTACAGGCGACTGATGCACTGCACGCGGCGCAGAGCGAGTGGCATCTCCCCAGCATAGAACAACAGGCGCTCAATGGGGCAAGTGCGGAGGGCATCGGTCGCAAGTCAAAGGCCTGTGTGGTGGATCGAATCCAACTTCCGCAATAAACGCTCGGCTGTGGATGCATAAAACTCGCATCCGTAGTCAAGCTTCGAACGAACAAAGGATCGATAAAAATGCAAGACAGTAGCCCTATTAGCGCCCCAAACGCTGAACGTCACGGAACGGAGAATATCCTTGGCGCCGGTACAAGAGACCCTAAGGCTGCGAATATGAGCCTCTGAGGTGAGGCATCGGTCAAATACAAGACCAAGGAAACGGTGCGATTCCACCACATCCAGGCGCACCCCATTAAGAAACAAATCTGGTTCAGGGTGGAGCCGTGGATGGCAGCAGAAGTACACCCCTTTAGTCTTGGCCAAAGAAAACCGAAACCTGTGAGCCTCGGCTTAGCGAGAGAAGTGGTTCAATGCTTGTTGGAGTTGACGCTCCAGAGTTGGCATCTGGGCCGCGCCAAAAGAGATCGAAAGGTCGTCCACGTAGAGCGTAGCGAGAACATCTTCTGGCAGCACCGAGGTGATGCCGTTGATGTTCAGGGCAAAGAGTGTGATACTGAGGACAATTCCCTGCTGGACACCCTCTTCCTGCTCCTTTGGACCGGAAAGGGCTCCCACCCCCCTCACGTACGTGGAATCGACAATCTCGCAAAAATGCAGATATATACATTGGAAGCCGTCCCCTCGCCCCCATCGTATGAAGAGTCTCCATGATACCGTATCACCATCCAGTATCATAGGCCTTCTACAGATTAAAAAAGACCGTGCCGTTGTGCTGTTTACGAAGGAAAGCCTCGCAGACGGCATTTTCCACTCGGAGCAGAGCATCCGACGTGGAGTGGAACTTACGGAACCGCACTGTGCAGTTTCAGATGGCCTCTTCTGTCTAGAAAAAAGGCTAGTCTAACATTTACCAATTTCTTCATCAACTTGCACACGCAAGAAGTTAGAGAGATTGGGCGTAAACCGGCCTGAGTAGAGTGATCTCTCCCCGGCTTGGGAAAGTCGAGCACAGTAACGATTCGCCGGGAATCTTGGAGAAGACCCTCCACCCAGATACTGTTGAAGAAATCTAACAGAAAGGCCATGCCTTGCTAACCCAGGTGTCTAAGCATGGCGTACGTGACATCGTCCGGACCATGGGCGGTGTCCGCGCACGAAGCAAGAGCGGAGCGCAACTCACTCACAGTAAACCTGTCGCTAAGTATTCCGCCACGGACGCGGAGTCTGAGATTGCGGTCCCATTCTCCTGAAGAACCGGACAAGGGGGCCTGCGAGAACTTGCCCCATATCTTTTTGACTCGCTACCACACATCTACTAACGGGGTCTTCCCGTTAAGTGAAGACACGTATGCCCGCCAAAAAGTGCGGCGGGCGTGCTTTGAAATATACCGGAACCTAGCCATAGCCCGACGAAATTCAGCGAGAGTTAAATCGTTCGGGAGGCGCTTATAGCGCATGTAGGCATAACGCTTCTGTTTTAAGGCCGTCTCACACTCGGACGACCACCATTGGTGTGGTCGGCGTGCAAAACGGCCAAACGTCCTAGGAATAGTAATCAGGACAACGGCGATGAGGTCGCCGGAGAAGAACTCAACGGCCTCATCTACCGACCTAAACTCCTCGACTGAGATAGAGAATTCAGTCATTCCCTGAAATGCAGGCCACCACGCTCGCGCCAAGCACCACCGAGGTGGGCTCTCAGGCGGCAGTTGCCCTGAAACTGATATTTGAATGGGAAAGTGATCACTACCATGAAGGTAATCGACCACCCCCCAATCAAAATCAGGCTGTGCATCTGAAGAGCACAAAGATAGGCCAAGGCAAGAAAATAAAGCGGTTCTCGGACAGTGATGCGTAAACTCATCCACGTTTAGGAGACCTACCCCAAGCTCTTCGATCAGATCGACAAGGACTTGTCCCCTAAGATTTATTGAGTAATCTCTCCAGAAAGGATGCCTGCCGTTCAGATATCCAAACAAGAGATAGGGCCTCGGCAACCATGCCACGATGCGGCGGAAGTCCCCAGTGTCGAAGTCAGCTGACGGTGGAATGTACGCAGAAATGATAGTATAGCTCCTATCCGGGTGCAGCTGCACAGCTACTGCCTAAAAGGACGCATCTAAAGAGAAAGGAAGAACGGTTACATCATGCCGGGTGTAACCCTCGCATCCCTTAGCCCGGCCATACCGCGGGAGTGTGATCACAATACCATTATACCCCTGCAGGGCGGGCATAAGGCACGCGCCTAGCATGGTCTCCTGCAAAAAGATGGCTAACGGGGAATGGGACGAGACGAGCCTCCGCAGCTCCTCCCAGTTGGCCCGGAGTCCACGGCAATTCCATTGAAGGAATATGCCCCCCCGAGGCCTAGCTCGGAGGAGACGCGGGGGCCATCCTCGAACAGAAGACCATCACGGGAATGGCCGTACACTTCCCGGGGGCAGAACCGTGGGCTCTGTTGGCCGGACAAAGCGCTGAAGGCGCTGTCGCCTTCGAGGACTTATTGGGGGAGGTTTGGTTCGCCAGGCCAGTCTTTTCCTTCTACCACCTCGAAACCTTAGCTAATCCTCTCCTCTGATGGATCATGTTGCCCTTGGCCAACATGGTGCCATCCGTGGAGCAAATGACGAGGAAACGTTTGAAGCCAGCGGGCTTGAAAACGCGAGGGAACCTCTGAATCAACGGCCCCGATGTTATCGAAGCTCCGCCCTGCACACTTTTGGTCTTTGTCTTTTTCGGGAGCTCCGCACCCGGGGGGGGGGGCAGAGTGGCCGTATGTGCCGATTTTGGCTTGGTCGCTTGCCAAAGTGGCAGTAGACCCATCGGTCCCAGTAGCCCCAGCAGATGGAGAGGAGCCCCTAAACTTCTTTATCTTTTTGGTCTTTTTCGTCCTTTTCTTTTTTGAAGAGGAGGGCGATGAATGAACCTGCTTCTCACCCCCGCCGGCAGAAGCCCCCTGGCCAGATGGACCGGCCTCAGCCAGGTCCTTCTCCGAAATAGAGAAGGTCCTGGTAGTCGTAGGGGCACTAGTCGAAGGAGATCCCTTCCCTACTTTTACTGCCTCAGAAACCCTAGCCGGTTTAAGAGGTCCTTGCATAGGGGCGGATTCGGGTTCGGTGTTTGGCGCCTAGCCCGGATTCCTCCCCATGGAAGGCCCTACCGTCTGAGGCTGGGTTTCCGCAAAGACTATGTCTATCACAGGAGGGGCCTCCAGTTGGCTATCCCCTTCCAGGTCATTGCAGCTTCCCTTGGCATCGTCACCAGTCTTGTGTGGGGAGGCTTCCCTCTCCCCCCTAAGCGGGTTTGCCCTACCAAGCCGCTTCGATGGGGAGCGGCTGGCTATGGGCTGCCTGCTGGCTTTCTTGGCAGTTTCCTTAGAAAGGAAAGAGGGGACTGCCGCTGGAAAAATGGAGGTGCCCGAAAGCACCTCTAGCGGAGGAGGTGAGGGAGAGTCCCCTGCACCCGCAGGCGAAGGTTGAGGAGTAAGCCTCCTCTCCGGTTAGAGAAATATGGAGGGTCCCTGCGCAAGCACAGGGGGAGGACTTCCATTTTTTTCTGGAGCTGCTCGAAGGCGGCTCCGTCGTTTGTTCAGGGGGAATTGAAGGGTGTTTTTTTTAGATTCATCATTGAACATGTTGACCCTCTTTTTATTACGCGATGCCACCGCTCATCACCTCTCGCAGTTGCCCGCACTGCAAGAGGTGCTTACAGGCCTGGCAGAGCCAGCCGCCGCCGTTTGGGACCCTTCTTCCCGCCTGGTGGCCTGGCAGTCCATTTGCATGGCGGCGCCATCATAGACACGGCGTTAAAGGATAGATTGTGAAGAGGAGAGGAAAAGGTATGTGAGGAAGGTATGGGTGGAGTGTAAGCAGGTTGTTAAAAAAAAAACACCTCAAACCGGAGCTCAGGGGTTAGGGAACATTGTCTTCTCCCTCTCAGCTCCGATCCGGGACGGTTGGCTGAGAAGAAGGTCAGCATCTACCCTGTGAAATTAGATGCTGGCCAGAGAAAGCTGTGGGAGAGGTTGTATGAAAAGCGACGAAGTAGGGAAGAAATACATGCTATCTGAAGGAACGAAGAGAGGCTAAGCTGGGGTTAGACGCAGCGCTGGATCCCGTCAGCACGGCGGCCAGGATGGCAAATCGCTGCGCTTCTTACGGGGTAGATGGAGAAGAGCTTAACATGCCCTTCTACAATACCGAGCAAACCCCATTTACAGCAGACCCCACCATCCTGGAGATAGTTGAAGGCGTAAAGACAGAGCAACTAAAATGGAGCTATGACGCGCAGTTGCAAGAGGCAATAGTAGACGAGGCGTTCATGCCGTCGAAAATTAAAGTCCCTCCTGCATCATCATAAGTGAAACAGAGTTCAGTAATATTCGAAATGGAAGAAAGAGAAAAGACAAAAAGTAAAGGAGGCCACACTCACACTCACATAAAAAACAAGAACACTAAACAAACAAAACATGGAAAACACCCGCAACAAGTTAAAAATACTCACACTTAATACCAACCGTTGGGAAGGGAAATCCATCCAATACGAAAACATATTCCACATGGTGGATCCCGACCTGATCCTTATATCAGAACACGGTGTAAACACTGAAACAACCCCAATAAAAATACCAAATTACACTGTGATCACGAAAAACCACACACAGGAAAGGTACGATGGCACAGCCATCGCCATCCGAAAAAACATTAAATACAAAACACTTCCAGACTTAGAGGAGTCTTTTGTGGCTGTCAAAATCCCAACCCTAGTAGTAGCCCTAACTGTGAGAGCGGCCTACCAGCCACCACGCCTAAAATATCTGCCCGTTCCCAATCTATTTAACATCTTTAGGCAAAGAAAAATGGCATTGCTAGGTGGAGACCTAAAAGCCTGTTGCGCAGCTTCTGGTTACGGTCGCACCAACCAGATGGGAAAGAACATGGAAATACTCATCGAAAGAGATAGACTCCAGAGAGTAGGTCTAGATTTTCCGACTTACCTAACGCAATGTTCGGCAACCAAACCGGACATAGTATTGGCGAGCCGCAACTTCCCCTTTAACATCCGCAACGAGCCCGGACCTGTAGTACCGAGCGACCATATCCCTATCCTAACAACTATCTCGCTGTCACCGATTCTCATGCTAGTCCTACTTAAGGAGAGTTATGCGCAAGCTAACTGGGAGTTACATAGAGAGATACTTGGCGAATACCAACCAGCCGACGTGAGAGACGCCAACCTCAAAGAGGTGGACGAGGAGATAAACAACCTCACTAATCTCCTCGTCCAGGCCGACGAGAGATGCGTCCCCAGGATTTCCTATAAAATGCTCACACAACATAGGTGTACGAACGAAATGAGGGATAACGCTCAGGAACATTGGTAAATCCTCGAAGAGATAGGCAGGACAGGCACAAATAGGGAAAGGACAGCCAGAATGAGACAACTGAGTGAGGAACTAAAACACTCAATCACAGAAAAACAAGACGAAATCTGGAATGACATCATAGGTAGACTGGACATGGAGGTCAGTCCAGTAAGTTTTTGGAATACAATCCGAAGACTTAGGGGACTGCCCCACAAAGCCAGAATAAAAATAAAAGATGGAGAGAAAATCATTGAGGAGCCAGAGTCTCTCGATAAAAGATTCAGGAGGCACTGGAAAAATATTTTCGCTATAAGCCCTGAGGAGAACAATGACTTCAACCAGGAATTCGAAGACCAACTGCTCGAAGACCTCGGCACAGTGATACATAGAACCCACCCCCACCCGCAAGTATTTCAAGAAAAAGAGATGGTTGGCCACGGATGCCCAATAACCTTCGAAGAGATCATGAACACCATAAGGTCCTTCAAGTAAAGGGCACCAGGCTAGTCTGGAATCACAAAAAACAACCTCGTGAATGCCCCGAATCAAATCATTCAGAGACTAGTTAATACTATGAATGCCGCCCTGAATACAGGCTACTTTCCTGACGAGCACAATATAGCTAAAATCATCTTCATCCCGAAAGGAAAAAAGCCCCCGACCAGGTAGAAAACTATCGCCCGATATCTCTTCTAGAGATGTTCGGCAATATCTTTAAAAAAATCCTAACAAACAGGCTACAAACCCAACTGAGCGAGTTAGGAGCGCATAACCCCCAACAACAAGCGTTCAGCCAAAAAAGGAGCACCGATACAGCCCTAGCGCTCCAGACAGAAAAAAAATCGCCTAGCTGAACGAATAAGTACTATGTAGACATTGTGTTGAGGGACGTTCAGAAGGCCTTTGATAAAGTTTGGCTGGAGGGACTTAAATACAAGATCCTGAACCTCCAGATGGACCCAATCATGGAAAGGATCCTTTGTGACTTTGTCATGGACAAAAGTGCATGTCTCATGATCGTAGGTCACAGAGGACCCGAATTCAAACTGAAGGCGGGGTTCCACAGGGAAGTTGCCTGAGCCCACAGCTTTACTTGGTCTTTACTATCGACCTCCCAACACCGGTGCACAGGGACATGATGTATCTGCAATTCTCAGATGCGCCACCGAGATTGTCCCGTGCCTGGTGAAGAAAGCGAGGGATCAGCCAGCGCGTACCATAGTGGAAATCTACAACTCTAACCAGTACGAAAGACGCTAGAAGATTAGAACTAATAGGGACAAGTTCAAAATCGTCCCACTGAGCCGCACGTTGACGTGCCCATAATTATCGAAGGGAGGAGATACTGCTACTCCGCCGAAGGCACTGTCCTGGGCCTAAAGTTCTCCGACCACGGATACTCGAGACACTATACGGAGAGATGAAACCTGGTGAGGAGAAAAATCTCCAAGCTATACAGGTTTAAAGATCTTAGCTCGGCCAACATTTGGAAGATATACCTGATCTACGTCTGGGCTGAGCTCATCTATCCCGCAGTAGTGACTCAAGCGGCAAAAAAGACCTCAATGAGAAAAATGCAGCGAGTACAGAACTCTGCATCTCTACTGATTAATAAAGTCAGAAGGCGGGACCGATGACGACAGAGGGAACTCCATACAAGGAAAAAACTAGACCCTATTAACATCTTCACCCAGAAATTGGGAAGAAGGGTCTGGTTAACTCCTACAAATGATGTAATTCCGGAATTTCAGGGAACAAGTGGAAGACTGAACATTCCTACACGACTGCGAGAGAAAGTCACACGTCGTAAACAGTTCCCAAGCACTAAACACTGTACACAATAATACATTACATCAATATACACCTAACAGGTACCCATAGAATCAACACTGTTCAAGGGAAACTAAAAACAGAGTAATCATAAAACAAATCATCAAAACAACACAGGTAAATTGCTGAGCCAAAAGCTATCAAAGGCTTGGAACCTCAAGAATTTAACTCAAGAATAAGTAAAACAACAATGGAAACACCGACAATAAGAAGAACATGCTAGCTACACGAAACTAAATAAAACATGGAAAACACTACATTCAACGAATAAGACAAAAAGGAAATTTCAAAAATATAAAGATTGCGATGCCCTCCTACTAGGACAAAATACCCCCTCCCCACTTTAAAATTTTCACCCATTTTTATCTTCTACTATCCCAATATTTTCAAAGATTGAGTATACCATCCAATTATAAGAGTTACTACCATATTTCCTTGAAGATGACCCACTGCGGTCGAAAGGCGTCTAGGAATAAAATAAGTAGCTATTTTCTCTCCTCTCCTCGAAGATCCTGTTAAGAGACTTGTAAGGCGGATCAAGAAATTGCAAGTCAAAATCAATAACGCTGCCGCAACTGTTTACTATAATAACGCATATATATATATATATTTATATATTTCTGAAAAACTCACAAAGTGGCACGTGAGGAAAGCAATAATATGAAAATTAACCCACAGTAAAAGGAAAAGATTGAATCCAAGAACTGTCGAACTATATTTGCAAGTGCATTTTCAAGGAATAGCATGAAAATGGAAAAGACAACCTTATATAGGGTACAAAGATACGAATGGAACTCCAATCACATAGTACAAACCAATAGAAAAACACAAAAACAATACAGAAAAATACTAATGAAAAGAACAATAGGCAACTAATAACAGACATATGCATCCCTAAAACGATATACACACAACACCCTGTATATGAATGGAAATGGTGGGTGAAAAAAACAAAAAACATTTGAAAGGATTATCATTAGAGCGAAAACATTTTGGGCTAAGAGTTTATCCACGATCATAGCAGAGACCCGTGGTGGGGGAGGAAATGCGAATATATATATTTATATATATATATATATTTATATATATATATATATGTATATATATATATATATATATATATATATATATATATATATATATATATATATATATATATATATATATATATATATATTAATATATATATATATATATATATATATATATATATATATATATATATATATATATATATATACATATATATATATATATATATATATATATGTGGTTAAGAAGGCAATGTTATGGCTAACTAAGGACTTCATCAAGTCCTCGGAAGGAGCTCTTCTCACAATCACGAGAGGGGAGCGTATAATCTAGCTTTTTTAAGGAATCTAAAAATATTGCTATCAATCAGCCTTTACAAATGTTATTTCTACTTTAGAAAAACTGGATTACATGTTCTCCTCTCCTAATTATGAGAAGAGACCCTTCCGATGGCTTGATGAAGAACTTAGTCAACCAAAACATTGCCTTCTTAACCGCATAATTTCAATTTCCTTATTGTAAATATAATTATTGATATATATATATATATATATATATATATATATATATATATATATATATATATATATATATATATATATATATATATACATATATATATATATATATATATATATATATATATATATATATATATATACATATATATATATATATATATATATATATATATATATATATATATATATATATATATATATATATATATATATATATATATATATATATATATATTCAGAATTTGAGGAAAGGCTAAGACGAACCCATCTGGCAATGGGGATGCTTAAGAAATTTTAGAATATTAGCAACTTTTCTGTGCATACTAAAGTCAAAATTTATAAAGTACTGATTAGAAGTATTTTGATATATGGACATGAGTCTTGGTACAGCACTGTGACTACAGATAAAAACTATTGGCATTTGAAAATAAGGCTGTTAGACGAATATTGAGAGTTAAATGGTGGGATAGAGTGTCAAATACCAGAATCAGAGAAATAACGGGGGTGCAACCTGTCGATGAGTTTGTTAGGTTTTCCCGTTGGAAATGGTTTGGTCATGTTAATAGAAATCAGGGTATAGTTCGGGATACACCAACAAAGGTCAAGAAAAACGGGGACCGACCGACCAATCGACCGACCTAGTGAGATGTAGAGTCACACGCGACTAAAAAGCATATCCCTGCACTGAGGTTAAATCTTAACAAAAGAACAAAATTACATAGTAAGTAAAATCATGAGTTAAATGCTAATAGTAAAATAACACATAGATACTTTTTGTTTTCACTAGCGTAGGAACAATATTATATTATATTGAGGCAAACAAGCAGATTGACACAATGGATAAATGTTTGTGCGTGTGCCAGGTAGGTGGGCTGCCTCCATCCCCAATTTTTTTTGGCAGCAGTTAAATTTGGTTGTGACCTTGAATTCCGGTATTCTTCAGTGTGACGCAAAAGCCGATCACAACCTTGAATTAATTGACGCCTTTGGTTGTTCACTTCACCACCGCGCCTCTTTCTACCTGAACTATTCCTGTTATTTTAGTTTATATTCTCACTTGCACTTTCTAACAAAATACAAATATCTTTGGTTTGAAAGGAAAAGTAATAGATTCATATCTTTAAGTATTAACTTCATATCTATCAGCTTTATTCATGGGTTGTCTTTTAATTTTGAGTATCAAGAAATCAATAATATTAATAATAATAATTAGTTAAATATTGCAGTCATATTTGACGGCCTCGTTATAGAAGCTTTATAAGAAATATTGTATTTGTTAGAGTCAAATTGAACAACGTTGGTATTCCTTTTGTCGACATAATTAACTTGGGCTGTTATCACACGATTTCCAGTTAGGGGTCCCGTTCCTACTCTATCTGTCTGTTTCCGGACTTTTAGGGAAGTACTAACATCGAGGAAGTTTCAATTAACATTCATACTCTAAATCTGTTTTTGCATATTCATGCCAACAAATAGGTCAAGTTTTGCGTTGAAACTTGGCCGTGGGCGGGTTTAAGGAAAGTGTTACATTCCATTCCCTTCCGAGACAAAGCCCCTTTATCGCCTGAATGCTGCCAAATTCCTTCCAAACCTATTAATTTCCCAACTAATCCTGACACTTTGAGAATTTATTCATGCAAAATTTTACGATGAAATGATACTATTGTTTTATGTGCTCTCTCTCTCTCTCTCTCTCTCTCTCTCTCTCTCTCTCTCTCTCTCTCTCTCTCTCTCTCTCTCTCTCTCTCTCTCTTTTTCTCTCTCTCTCTCTCTCTCTCTCTCTCTCTCTCTCTCTATATATATATATATATATATATATATATATATATATATATGTGTGTGTGTGTGTGTGTGTGTGTGTGTGTGTGTAAATTCAAGGCCTTATTCGCCTACACTTGTATTTGTTGTCCGAGCCGAAACACTGCAAATATTCCTTGTGAAACACTTCTGCATCACGTTTGGAAAAATAAATTTAATCGCATTATATTACTCACATTGGTAAGAGATGTAGATTCATTATACCTAGGTATTTTGCGCGAGTGGACAAAGCTTATAATAAATAATATACAGGCTCATGTTCAAGCTCATATCATAAATGGCAAGCCATTAAACGATGAATTTTTATCATGTCCGTGAAATATGTTCAATCCAACCATTTGTCGTATGATAGGTATCTAAACGACCATCCGCCGGCATATATTATTTCATTATTCTTTCTATTCTTCCTTGGACAAATTACTATTAAAAGTACGGATTGAATTTATTTATTAAAATTCAATAAAATTCTTTGGTACCGAAATAATTCACAAGAAAAAGAACAAAAGATGAACCCGAAATGTTACTTATTGATCTATATTGTTTAATATCATTTTTTCTACTTAGTATTAGGGTATTGCTGTTAATTCCATAATTACCCATTTAAAACACGTGTTGCCTCATTGTTTGTTCGAGGGAGCAAGGAAGGATAAATTATAAATCAAATAATTTATTATGCCAAAGAGTGAAGGTCCAGCTTGCAGATAATGATAGGTAAAAAATATAGGACAGGTGAAAATCATCTAAGGAAGTAATATAATGAAAAATTTGTAATCAATTTACATTATAATTGTAGCATTCGATAAAAAACAATGAAGTTAAGATAAAAAAGGCAGCTAAGCAGATTTCTAAGGAATAATTGATTGAACCAGCACCCCTCTAAGCAGGTACCCACAATGAGACTTCCTTACCATTAAACTTCTAGCTTAATATATGTACTTTGAGGTACAGGGCTTTAAACTCTTTTGGTAGAGATCAAATCTTTAGTGTATTTTAAGGGCTTTATTTATATTCAAATAATGAATTATTTTAATATGTCGATTTTATGGTATCCTCCATCCTTCATTGTGGTTCGTGAGCCATCTGGATCGAATTAAAGTAGTACGTATTATCGCCAAATATTATGTCAAGGGGTTAAACTACTTTGGGCAAAGGTTTCGTGCGCCATTTTAATTTAATTAGACAGTTACTGTTGAAATTAATTTCGAAATATGTTATTTTTCTTTAGTTTAAATAAAATTAGATTGTGAAGAGAATATAGTTTCTATTTGACATACATTCTTATATTGTGTCAAGCAAACCATCTGATCATTCTATAAATTATTACCAATGGTTGATGTTCAGCCTTACTTATTTCTTGTAATAGAGTGACAGGTTGAGAGACAAGGCACTCTTATTATGCCTGATTCTTTAACTTAACTTAATAAATATGTACAATTCATTAATATCTAAAAATCTGCCTGTAATTAAATGCAGCAAAGAATTATATTGAAAAAATGAGTAATAATAAAAAAAATAATAAAATTTAAATCAATTTATTTACACTGGTATTTTATTCTGACTACTGGACAGAATAATTGAGAATAAGTTTGGAGATAATAAAAGTCATAAAGGAGATTGAAAATAAGACCGAATTTGTGATACCAAAATATTTTTGTAATTGCCTAAAAATGGATGCTAACTACTCAAATAATTTACATTTTACTTGCTTTGATGGATAAATTTGTGATTATTTAACCCTTGAAATATCATTCAAAGGAAAATAAGATGAAGTTGCGAGGCGAGAATCGTTAGAATATACACGTTTCCCTTGCATTGGAGAAAAAAGAGAGCTAAGGACCTGTTATCGAACAGTGATGGAATGAAAAACAAGATCGTCCTTCATGCTCCTACATCTCAAGGTTCTTTTAATCGCATGTGCCATCGCATAGAATTTAAATTCATTCTGACCTTCATATTGTGGAATCCACAAAAGTTTGATAATGCCTTCCAAAAGCGATGAACGCAGGGCGAGAGAGGGATAAAGGGAGGGAGAGGCAAGGAGTATAAAAAATGCAGCCAATCAGAATGCAGCTCTGTCCTTCCACCAAAGAAATCAACGCATATAAAAGAGGCACACGATCATCTATTCATTAGAGGCACATTCTCCACTAGCTACTCTCAAGCAGATATTTGGAGCTCTATCTTTGACACGATGAAGGTTTTGGTAAGTCCAAAATATCGTATTTGGTTTACATATCATATTTCTTCTTAAATTTATATACTTAAAAATGGGTAACATCTAATTGGCCTCTATTTCTCCTTTTCAGGCAGCTGTATTTCTTTTGGCACTCGGTGTCGACGCAAATGTTGGGCCTTCCGGAATCGTAAGTCCAGATGGAAAGAACGTACAATTTTCACACGAATTTGCCAACAATATTGTCTCCATTGGACCATCGGGCATCGTTTCACTTACCGGGAAAAACCTCCAACTTACCCACGATCAAGCCACATTGGATGCCCCTAAACACATTGGCCACTTCGTTGCTCAGAAGGGGGTCATTGGAGCTTCGGGTATAGTTAGACCTGACGGGAAAAACGTCCAATTCACTCAACAGCAGGTTGATAACTTTGTGTTAAGAGGACCATCGGGAATTGTGACGAAGGATGGCAAAAATATTCAGCTCACTTCCGACCTTCAGTTCGCTAACCGCAAAAAGAGGAGCGTTGGGTATGTTTCGCCAGCTGGAAGTGTTGGCCTCTCAGGATTCGTAAGGAGCGACGGGACCATAGAAGCTTTCGACTACGACACCACATACGACATTGTACTGATCGGTCCTTCAGGAATTGTTACCAAGAGCGGCAAGAACATCCAACTAACTACTGATCTCCACAGAGCAAAACGATCTCTTCCTTTGATTGGAGCCTCAGGAATGATTCTCGAAGATGGAACTCCGGTTCAATTCAAAAAAGCTGGGACTACCGTCCTTCTTGATGGTCCTTCTGGCCTTGTTTTGAGCGATGGTACTCTGGTTCAAAAGAAAGGCCTGTAATTCTTATGTTAATCCTTCCAAATATTTGATTTAAATTGCACTCTCATGATTTTTAAATTGACACCCAAGTTGCTTGAAAATAGAATTTCTCTTAAATCTTATTTCGTGCAGAAACCCAATTTTCTGTAAATAAATGTATATTAAATAAAGGAAAATCCGCAAGATTTCTGTTCATTCCCCTCAAGGTCTCTTCTCAATGATTCCGAGACCTTGTCAAAAAACCTCGCTAGAAGTGTGACAGGAAAAGGATAGAAAAATATAAACCAGTTAAATTAATTAAATACAGGATAAGATTAACAAGAAGATTTGCTTATTGAATACATTAGAAACAAATTAATCTTAAAAAACTTTGCTAACCGACAATGTAAAATATAAACCTACAGGGAATTAAAAATATTTGGTACAAAAACAAAAGGAAAGATAGCAATGTTTGTTAATTAAATTTTGGAATTGAAGATAATTTCCTTATCAAAAGGAACCTTACCGGGAGGGATAGAGAACAAAGGTTTGTAGGAATAAAAAAAAGATCTCGATAGATAAAATAAAAACTAATTTAATAGTAAAAAGGTCATATATAGTAAAGAATAAACAAACAATATTTTACTAAGTAAGAATTTCTCAGGGAAGTAATAAAATATTCATCTTTGTATGGGTAAAAGGGCTTAAATTCTACTAGGTACTCTACAATATGAATTTTTAATTGGAAAATAAAGACATTTTGCTGTAAATATTACGAAAACAAAGAGTAACTTAAGATTTTGGCCTTGAAGAGATAATTTTGCCCAGGTTTCCTTAGTAAGTTTGTAATAGAAAATTAGAACAATATTAAACCTATTGTTGTCATATTCCGAACTGTATTAACTAAAGGATACTTCCTGAATACTTTACTATATAACTCAGCAGGGAGCTAAAATTGCCAAAAAAACTAAGTAAATACATACAACAATATTGCTTGTCGTTGACGTGAAACAGAACTGGTTTAGTAATAACGGGTTTCCTCCTGTATGAAAGAAAACTTACAAGGTAAGATTATTGATACTGCGTCACCTTGTTCCTGAACTATTCTACTATCAGAGAATTGCCCTTTTGAAATTTGAACGAAATTGAGGGGGTCTTCATTATACACAACAGAGAATATAGCATACACGAAGACGACGGAGTTCAAATACAATTGAGCACATGATGTGGTAATCACCAACTCAGATCTCAATATTAAATCTGCAATTAAACCTAACGCTTCGAGAATAAAATAATAAAAGTTGTATGTGCGGAATCAAGCGGCCTTAGCAATGCATGAAGCAGAAAATGATCTGGAATCGCAGGGAAAAGGAACAAATAAAACGTCGACAGGCAAATCAAATTCCGGTAGAAATTATTTCTTGATTACACATAATTAAATGGATAAAATTAGAGCATCAGTATAAGAAATAGACTATTTTTTTCTCTTTGTTTAAATAAAATTTGAATTTACATAAAAATAAAAAGTAGGAAAATAGGTAATAAAAAGAATAAAGGGAATCTTGTTTCAGTCTGCAGATATTCGACAATGGCATTAAAAGCATCGAGCTCCTTTGCAAGCTGATGGGAGTAGATCTTACTCAAAATGAGTGCTAGGTTGATGGGATGCTGAAATATGTACTCACCTACATAAGAAATACTAAATACCATCTAGGAAAATAACAGAATGGGCTAAAGATTAATTGTGCCTGGAAGTGCCTTACGATGGAAAAAGAGAAAAAGATTACGAAGCCATTGTTTCAAGTCTGTAGAAGTCACATTTTAAAACTATCCTGAAAGTGTCATACCGAATACATTCAATGATATGTCGAAAATTTAAAGTGACTTGTTACGCTCAATAAAGGGTATTCAGAGGAAACATGATACAACATTTAATTATTTTATGTATATAAACGATCTAATGTTCGGCCTCTAAAATTTTGAAAGTTCAGCAGTTTGAATAAACTTTTGATTTTTGTAAAAATTTAACTTCACTTAAATATATAAGATTTATATTCATAACAATATCATAATACAACCTAGTAGGAGAGAAAAACTGTAAAAAGTTATTTTATCTAATTAGTCTCTTTCATGTATTCTGGATCACAAGAGTTGACTAGGTTATATTCAATCGAACTTAATAAAAAAAAAATTCAGGAGAATAAATCAACATAACCTAAAGAGAAATGAGTAAAACACATTTAATCTATAAAGGATGCCCCTCCGCTACTCGGAGCAATTTTGGAACTTGCCTCTCGCACACAAGTAATAAGAAATCGAAAATAAAACAGAGGTAAAGATAACATTGTATCAATATTCTCTTCTCCATATGGAAATTAATTAAAAAATATAAATAGTGTAAAAAGAAAATATCGAAGTTTTAAATTAATTTTTATGTATCCATCACGAACTTCAGTTTCTTCAATTTAAAATTGCTTTGGAAACGGAATCTTGAGGAAAATTCTCCCAAGCAGAGTTGATTTTTCCCAGTAATTGGTTTACGACATAACATTTTTCCCACTATGGTAGACTCCTATGGCTGACCAGACAAAATATCTAAAAGTTTTTAAATCTAGCTGTATGCTGTTTATTCCCCTGGTTAAATAACAGTAGATTAATGAGTTGGTAGTACCGGTTAATGCAATAATCTTAATTAAGAGTGGAGTCAACATTTCTCATCGTAATAGTATACTGAAATAATATTTACTCCGCGATTTACAAATACTAAGGAATATTTCGCTTCAAATTAAAACCGCAACAAAAACCATGATTAAATCTGAAACGTGTAATTAATCGCGAAAAAGTCTAGATAGCTCATTTTTGCTCTTTCTCTGAAACAGCCTCCCATACATGAACATTTACGGCATTTTGAAGAGTTTCGAACCAAAACCATTATTCATATGTAAGGCAACTTTCTTTTCAGTAATGAAAATTACTTAGAAGAATTTTTTTGGCATCAAACCACCCCTTTTTCTTTGGCAGCATCAGGTAATG
This sequence comes from Ceratothoa steindachneri, assembly GCA_963969495.1. Lineage (NCBI taxonomy): Eukaryota > Metazoa > Arthropoda > Malacostraca > Isopoda > Cymothoidae > Ceratothoa > Ceratothoa steindachneri. Next base: position 18,008,019 of record OZ018326.1, read on the forward strand.
CCACAACAGTTATACTCTTAAATGGCTGTTGGTGTCCAATGGTAAACCTAGTTATTGCTAAAGGCAAACTACCTAACCCACTTAATTTTGACTTTGGTAATTTATTCCTTAAAATTATCCTATTTTTTTAGTTGAGGCAACCAGAGTTGCTTTAACACTCCTCGGTGTAGAAAGGGAAGCCAAGAATCTCAAAGTGGCCCTCTATTAGGCCTGAGGAACTGATTGAGGTGGATGGCGTAACACTTTAGTAGTTACACCTTGGTAGGAAGGTGACTCTCTTAACATGTCTCCTATTCCTGCCCACTTTTTCAATTTTTTCGCACCAAAATAGGTTTATCTCTCAATAGTGAAACAAACCAACTAATGTTCCACTTTGGTATCATTTTGAATCATACCAACCGAGAAAGAAGTAGTGTTTGTGGTAGTTTTGGGACAGCTATATGTTGCATTAATTAGCCTTCTGGATGCTACGAATGGATGTACATGTATCCCTATATCAGACCAAGAAAGATGTAGGTATTTGCCCTCTTTAAATGAAGTTAATGTACTGCGAGAGATTCATTTACTACCGACGATTACATTTTCCTGATGACGTTAGACAAGAAATCCACCATAATCACAACTGTCATAAGGCAATGGAAGACATTAAATTCAAAACTTACATGTTTTTAAGGTCGTGTTCCAGGAAACTAGCATGGGAAATTGTGGAGGAATGAATATAACGAGGACAAGCAGACGCTAATTTGTTTATACATCGTCAAATGTTACGTTCCACATGGGCCAAGCCTATCCCTCCCCTTTCCTCGCTGCCTCAAGACCCTTTGAACTTGCTCGCAAAGAAAGATTTTGATCAGCAGATTTCGTTATTTACGATACTAGTGGTGTAGTCCGTTAATATAAACAGAGGTTGGTGTGAGAGCCATTATAATTAAAATCATGCTGCATAAGGTTTCATCGGCAGCAAAGCTAGGTACAGGCTCACTGTCCCCTCTGATTGTTTATGTTTATTTTAGGCCAAATAGAGGAAATATCACCGCGTTGAAAATTTATGCCCTACGAGAGGGGTTTAACTGTGGGCTAGTGAGAGTTCTCCCCTCCTAACTCCCTCGTCTCCCCTCTCCCCAGGGGATAATCGACGTATATGTAGTTCTATCTTGAGAAATTTGAAAGAGAATCCGTGTAGCCCTCCAAAGAAGAAGGCGAGTCCCTGGGTCAAACATGAAATAAGGAAGAATAGTTGGAACCAGGCGGGACTGTCGTAGAATGGCCCTCTCTGATCACTCCACACACAAACTGCTTTTGTCGTGGTATTCTTTGTGGTATTTATATACTTCTTTGATAAAGTAGGCTTTGTTCTAAGAGTGCTAATATTGTTATTTTAAAGAAGATCCGTCTCAAACACGTAAGGATATAGAGAAATGCACAATAATTCCCAAAATAAACTTATATTTTAACTTTAACAATTTAATACACAAAAACTAAACATTAACCACAGGAATACTCCGAATATTATATTACACAATAATTACTTTAATTAGCTTGCCCCTCTAAAATTGGCTAAATTCGCTACGCACTTCAATATACAATATTTCGGCTTATTGACTCTACTGGAGTTTAAATACCTCAGGAATGTTATTGACTCCACGACGCGTGCCGACCAGCCAGATGGAGGTGGTCGAGATCACGAGGTTCTTTGGCGAGGGTAGCAGATAGGGGTCCACACGGTATTCAGGGGGGGTTCCTCAAGGACGAGAACAATCACGGTGCTTTAGGCGGCCCCAAGGTAAGCGGGGTCTCTCTGGCGAGAGTAAGTCGAACTTGGTTCTTAAACCAAGTTAACTTAGAGTTCAGTGTGATCACTGGGTAACGGGTTGGAGGAGGAGTTTTCTCCTTCGTTACTTAATTCTTCATGAGCGAGAACTGTACTCGTAGAGGGGCTTCTTTAAGGGCGAGGATCGAGGAGGGGGAGTTTCTCTGACGAGAATAAGTTAACTTAAAAGTTAGTTTGGTAACCAGGAACTAGCTCGAGGATGAGTTTCTTCTTAGTTCCAGTCTTCATTAAGGGCGAGGATAACGCGGAGGAGGGTTTCTCTGACGAAAATAAGTTCAACTTGGTTCCTCAACCAAGTTAACTTATGAGTTTGGTGTGGCCACCGAGTAACGGGCTCGAGGGGGAGCCTTTTCTTTCTTCTTTTCTTAATTCCTCGAGGACAAGGAATACCCCTGGTGTTGAAGATGCACCAGGATATGAGGAGTCTCTCTGACGAGAGTGAGTTAACCTTAACAAAGTTAACTTAACGTTCGGTTTGATAACCAGGGACTAGCTCTAGGATAAGCTGTTTCTTAGCCCCTTAGGTAGGTAGCCCTACCTCTCTTGCAGGGTACTTCGTAGTCTGGCGACCCAAGTAATCTACCTATCCAGTCTTGGTAGCCCGGGGTCTTAATCCGGGGATTTCGTCACCTGGGGACGGACGTATTCTACCTATCCAGTCTCGGTAGCCCGGGGTCTTAATCCGGGGACTTCGTCACCTGGAGACTGACGTATTTTACCCCAATTTTCCTCAGTGTTTCTTATTTATACCTTGTCACCCTACTGGGGGAGGGGTAAGAGGGGAGGGGGGGGGGCTTGGGGACGGGCCCAGGATGGTTCTCATTCCAAACGGTTTTTTTCACCAAGTCTTACATCGGCTCTCGTTAGCCTTCAAGCTTGAGAGAAACGCGTCTCCAATTTCTTACTCGAGGTGAAATTGAATATCACTCTTGTAGGGGAGATCTTGCATTTTAACCTTTAGGCCTTTTATAGCGACGAGTGGCGAGGCGCTTTGGTCACAAGTTTGACCCCACGGTGCCGGGGCCAGATGTTTTTGCGGTAACCATCTCGGGTCTCCACTAAGAGAGAACGGGTGGGTGACGATTCCCCTACAGGGACTTTCCCTCCCGAGGCTGTTCCTTTGGTCGCTTAGAAGAGAAGACTAGTGGTATTGAAACCAACTCTCCTACCATTTTCGTCCAGAGAAAATCACGTATCTCAGTTTGCTGAAAAATCAGAGATATCCCTCACCATTAAGGAGGACCAAAGTGAATTTCCATTCGAGAAGTGATTCATCTCTTGGTTAAGTCTCATCGTCAAGAAGCCATAATTGGTAACACAGGGATTGAGATAATTTCCATTCATTCAAGATCCCCTCACTGACATCTTCAAGTCGAGAGAAGCATCGCCACGCGCCTCCACCACCCAGTGAGAATCATCAGCTGATTTCCCAACCCTCCTCGTCTCATCGAGGACGACTGCAGACGAACTCATCGAGAAGGCTCACTTTCAAAGTCACCCAACTGTGGATACACTCTGAGTTAAAGGTAAAACAAATAAAAAAAATAATCAATTTTTGTTATTTCCCATTCCGTACGAAAGTGTATTGGTGACAAAACCATTTCAATCTGGTAGTCTTAACCCAACTATCTCAATTTCAAATATCTTAAGAACTCCCCTAAATTGAGTTTACATCACATGTATTAGAAGTGCTTTTTGCGTCAACCATCTCGTAGTACTCAGTTGTAGTGTTATTTTTAGAAGAACCTCTTTCTGTAGAATTAGTGTATTTAAAGATTTAATATTTCATTTTTTTATATAATTAAAATTATATTTTTGTCGGAGTTGTCTAATTAGATCCTCAAACGCAGCAATGGCAATAGATATATCATAATACGAAACCTCCCTGGTTAACGAATTAAATTAGAGCACTCTTAGAGAAAAGTAAAACGGATTAAATCATGTACGAATCAAACGTACATACGTACTCGGCCGTAAACCACGACAAACATAAAGCCAGAGAAAGAGGCAGAGAAGAGTATGTGGATGTACGTTTTATTTTAGGTGAAATCGAATGAAAAATCACCCAAGTAAGGCTCGTCCTCAAGGAGATAGCATGTTGTTGTGAGAGTCACATTTGGGAAAAATTAATAAAATTACCCAGAAATGCTTTAACTTTGGCAAAGATTATCAGACAATGGTCATGTCATCTCCTAAAATATAGTGTTAAAAAACAGGATTGATAACACAAAAGGATAAAAAAATAAGAACACCATATATCCTCAAGTTACTAAAGCAGTCAGTAATAAGCTAGGTTGATCGCCAGAAAACCTATTTCCACATGGAAAATTATACTATGTTCACGATTTGTCTTTACTACGCTGGTATTATAAATATTAAGCTAACCAAAGAACTAAAGAATAATGAAATGGGTGTGATATATTTTCCGAAAGCACCTCCCTCGATTGAATTACTCCGGATTCAATATTTATTCCTGTCTACCGCAATATACCAGTATATTACTCCTCAAGTCAATTCATATGTCAAATAGCAAAAACCTGTCTACTTCCTCTGCGGATGATGCTAGGCTTAAACCACCTAAAACTGATAACCTCCAAACTAACTATGTTGATAAAGAAAGTGCATGCTCCCCTCCCTCAAGTTGAAATATATATTTAGCGACTCCTTTTACATGATCTCACATAGTGAGCTCGAGAAAAAGAATCGGACTTTAAAGATGCCGGCCCAAAATCTCTTCTTATTTTTTTCGCCCCCCGTAACATCACCACTATAGATCCCTTCTTACCCGAATTTAAAGTTTTAAATATGAATGTCAACGGATGGAAAAATAAGAGTGTAACGTATTGAATTTTAATTAAAAAAGTAATCTCAACTTAGTACTTATCTACGATTATAGTATTAACCCAACAAATAGAGATATAAAAATCTACCTGAACAAAATCATCAAGTAATAGAGAACCATAAATTGAATGAATTTGAATTAAAATCTAATTTGGGCGGGATCTATTCTATAACTGCCGAGTAAAATGAAGCATTCGACATTTTATCGTCATCATCATCACTAACTCTATAATTTAAGAAGGGAATTTCTTTGAGTATTTGAATAATAATTTCATCTTAGTTTGTTATAACTCATGTAAGTATATTTTGAATTTTCATCAAGGTAATTTCTATAAATTTCTTTAGAGTTTGAAAATACAAAATGGTTAAGTTCAGAAAAAAAAATATGATTATCCAATGCTTTAGAATGTTTTAAAAGAAAAGTAATTACAATTGGTGAAGTTCAGAAAATTGATTAAAATTTAAGCAAGGCTGCTTTTTATTTTATCTTCTATAACTCTATATTTTAACGTGATTTTTTGAAAGGGGGGAAATTTAGTTTAGAGTTCCTTCTTAAAAATATTTTAATTGGTCAAGTTCAGAAAATTTATAAAAATTTAATCATTGCTGCTATTTTTTAGATTTTAAATTTTAATCTTAGTAGCGAAGCGCAAACTACCCCCGTAAGGGGGATTGGCGAAGTCATTGCCTAGTAGTTTTAAATGAAAAGATTGAGATGAATTTCTTTTTCAATAATGTCTCCATAAACAGACCTGTAGCTGGTTAGGATGTAAAGATTTCTGCAATCGAACTAAGTGAGACTATTAAAACCGTTTTGAAATAGAGCCTGGCTAGAGCCATCTTCATTAATGATCCACCTAATATTTCTTAATGTCTCCTGAATGTACGAAATGCACCCATTAACGTTATTTACCTACTGATGCCTGTAAAATATCAAGAAATATTAGTATTCCAAGAGCACGTAAGTATTATGTCAAACCAGACAAATTCAAGCCAATATCCCTCATTTAGTTTTGTTGAAAGAGTTTCAAATAGGATATTCACCATTTATACAATCAACAAAACACTGATTCGAAGAAAGCTCGACAGAAACAGTACTGTAAGTACATACTCTAATAATGGACAAGCAGGCTAAACTTGAGCGAATAAGAAAATATGTAGACTCAATTCTCCGAAACGTTCAAAAGACATTATATAAAGTCAAGAGACGGAGAGTACAATACAAATCATTACCCTTGGATTAAACTCCATTCTTGAAAAAATTTTACATTTTGAAATAAGGAGTTTTCCATTCGGATACATGAGTCGACTTCTCTATTTAATTTTTACCAACGACCGACCATCGTTCATTATGGAAGTCACTATACGTGCAGGTTGCCCATGACATTTTTTCGACATTTTTTCCGATAATGGGTTCAACTTATAAAAGATAAATTATTATGGAACGAACATAACTACTTTGAAAGAAACTGGAAAATCTCACTAAATAGCCTGAAATTTAAGAAAAGGCCATTCCATAGACACGAAGTTGCTGATGTGTGAATAGAATACTAAATCTAGTAGTTTGACAAGGAGGGGTCTTTTTAAGATTGCATATTACCACTGAAGTGTATTTAAACATGTTGCAGATAACTGCGCATTGATCTTCAATGTTGCCTATACTTTTCCGTTTCTTAAATCTCCGTGAAAAAGAAGGAAGATATTCTAGAGAGCTACATTAAAAATAAAAGTACTTAAACCTCCACTACTACTTGCGGCAATAGCTTTCTCCAAAATAGGAGAAATGCTAAGAGTCAGAGATTTACGATTATATGTGTAGGTTGAGTTAAATCTACTAAATGCTGAACTTAAACCCCGTACGAGCAAAGTAAGATGGAAACATTTACCAGACTTGGATTCAACTTCATTCAGAACCATCTAAACCTGAATGATGAAAACCGATCAAGAAGGAACATATTCCCAACATGAAGGCAATGCCCCCACACTACTTAGTCTATTAATTATGATTACTGGCAATGATACTGATCTAGAAAACTTCTTAGTTTGAATGCAGTTTATATTGTAAAATAAAAATATCAAATAATAAATAAATAAAAATACAAAATATAATGTAAAAAAAAGATTGACAAAAGAGATACTCTTTTACTGGGGATCTTTCTTTTCTTTTTTGTTTTTCCCTATCCTCTCGCTATGTGTCTCTCTGCCAGTCTCTTCCTCCGATTCATATCCTGTCCAATGTTCAAACCTTTTGTAATAATATTAACAAAAAATCTCCTTTTCAACCTTTTAAGTGAGGAAATAGATATGCCAGGGTCATATTCAATTTCAAATATAAGTCCACTAATATTTGCACTGATGTTTCTTTTCGCAATGATCGAGTTTGAATCTTAACGTCTTCATTAAATACTATATATAAAAGTTATTAAGCAGAGAGGAATAAAAACATACAGCAGATTTCATATGCAAATGGATCACAATTGCTGTTCCACAAATTTTTCAGGTTAAAAGAAAATCCGAAATATTAATTTGAAAGCCAATAGTAGGTAATTTAAAATTCTCGAAAAAATATATAGTTTTTAACGAAACTATTGTGGATTTTTAAAGGCCAATTTGTTTTGGTCTATATCATGCATAAATTTGGGGTTATTACTCTTGCAATTAGGTCCGGAGTTGTAGAACAGACCCGATGTATATACATATACGTATATATATCAGAGCTGGGCGCTGCGGCAACGAGTTGTAACTTTGCGACTTTGCCGCACTATGAATTTCGAAGTCGCAAAGTCAAAAGTCGCAAGTGTTTTGAAAAAGTCAGACTAAACAAAGTCGCGCCGCCAATTTTCCGTGACTTTGAACAGGAACAAAGACGACTTTTTCGAAAGAAATTGCAGTGGCTGTTTAGAGCCAGTTTTAAAGCCCGATTTTGCTAAAAGGGTGAAAATTTGAGTTGATAACAGATAACTTTATTTTTATCTGATTTATAACTTTCCTTTTACGATAAATTGAATTCTTCACATTATATGAGACTGACGTTGCATGAAACTACCTAACATACCCAAAAATGTTTGTCACTCTGAATTTTATTATAAATGAATAAAATTACATACACTTTTCAGGCGTGAACCAAGTTTTAAACATGTCTTGTCAGTTAAAAACGTTCGAGAACGTGTTATGCCTTGTGGGGTTCATCGTGTGAATTAATCTCATCATCATCTTCAACACTAATTCTATAATTTAAGAAGGGGATTTTTTTTTACTATTTGAATAATAATTTCATCTTAGTTTGGTTATGACTGAGGCTTTTTTATAAAATTTATTTTTTAATAATATTTTTATAATATCAAAAACAAAATGGTGAAGTTCAAAAATAAATATAAGTATCGAAATTTTGTGAATTTTTTAAAACCCAAAGAATTACAAATGGTGAAGTTCAGAAAAAAAAATTTACATATCTTTTTCTATACCTCTATATTTTAGCAACGTTCCAGAATAGTATATAAATATACTTGTCCTAAATGTTCTTTGGGAAGGTACATTGGATGTACAGAAAGTCTTCCTAAGGCTCGCATTGATGCTCACCGTGGGGTCAGTTATAGAACAGGAATGGATCACTCCGTAAAAGAAAACTCTCTTCTCCGATCTCGTTCCTATTCATGTAAAATACCTATAGATTCTAATCAATTTAAAATATTATCTGCATCAAACTCTAAATCTGACCTTCTCATAATTGAGTCCCTGTAATAATTAAATATAATCAGCCTCAGTCAAATAATGACTCTACTTCAACACCGTTTTCCTAGGTGTCCCAGAAAAAAGTTAACCATAATTTGAATTAGTATAACTCAAAATTTATTATAGAGATTTTTGTGTCCTGCAAAACAAAACAAATTTAACAACTAGTTATCTGTCGATTTTGACAATTTGATTATATTTCCTTTTACTATATTGATGCACTAATGGATTTAGTGGAGGGTATCAAAAATATGTTTGCGCAAGGAAGTAAAATAATCAAACTTCGATTTTAAAATCAACAAATATATTTAAATCCATTTTTAACAAAAACACCTCTTCATATGGGTAATAAAAATTCATTTTTTAATTTTCTAAGCACCGTTTCTTTCCACATGGCCTCCATTTCTTTCCAAGCACAGTTGCGCCTTTGATCGCATTGATTGAACAACTTTTTTTATTAACTTGTGATTTTCCTTAAGTCTATTGACTCCACGTGTGATACTCTCTCTTAACTGGTTGATGCTTTGAGGTGGAGTAGAATACACTTAATTCTTTAGATATCCCCATAGGAAATAATCGCACGGTGTTAAGTCAGGGGATCTTGGGGGCCATTCAATTGCACGGGGTTGTCAAACGTTTCTCTTAGTTTTGTTCTTACAGCAAGCTGTCTATGAGCTGGTGCGCCGTCCTGAATCCACCCAAGTCTATTGAATTGATTGCCGTAAATCTGCGGAGTCCTGGAAAGATCCTTTCGTTGATCATGCTCAGGTAGGCAGCGCTATTCAAGTTATTCTCGTAAAACAATGGGCCGACAAGATAGCCATTCCCGCATATTCCGATCCGCACAGACACTTTCTGCTGACAAAAACGTAGGTCAAAGTTGAATGCTGGGAGGTGGTTCAGCGGTGCATATTGCCGAATGTTATGGCTATTTACCTTTCCATTCATAAAAAAAGGTTGCCTCGTCACCAATAACAATGTTTTCCAAGAAACGAGCAGGTTAATGGAAAAGCCATTCGACAAATTGTCTACGACGAGGAAAATCTGTTTCAAGAAGCTAGTGTCTTGCATGCATCTTATAGTGATGCCATTTTAAGTCATGTTTAATAATGCGGTTAAATGATGAGTTTGACAATTGTAACCCATTCTTTCTGACTGATACATGTGGATTTTGAAGAAGTGTCATCTGAACATTTTTAATATTTTTATGTTGGTTCTTATGGTTCTCATACGACCCGAACGACCTTTATTTAGATTTAAGTATGTTCCTTCATGTTGGTATTTGCGAACATTTTTCCAAATTGTGGGGTTGCTTGGTTAGTGCCTACCTGGAAAACATTGTTCAAATGAATCTTGTACTTGTTTAATACTTCCAGTCTTAATAAAGTTTGTGACTGCAAATACGCGTTGATCTTTTGTTAACTGAATGATTAAAAAGGTTCTATGGAAGTAAACTTTTACTCAGAAACGTTTTGAGTTGCTTAGTAAGCAATAATGACGAGACCATACCACAGCGTGGCTGAAAAATCACTGCAAAATAGCCTACATTTTGCTTGAAGAATCGCACAGTGACCTAGGCTACCTAGGCTCACTATGCTTCTCTTGAAAGTGCACGGTGGCCTAGCCTTCCTAGGCTTTGTTCCATTATTTTACTTCCTTGCGCAAACATATTTTTAATAGCCTCCACTAAACCCATTAGTGTATCAATATCATAAAAGGGAATTTAATGAAATTTCCAGAATCGACAGATAAATAGTTGTTAAATAAAATCTTTTTAAAGGACCCCAAAACCTTTAATAGTTTTTGAGTTATACTAATTCAAAGTACGGTTAACTTTTTTCTAGGACACCCGGTATATTGCCTGATTAATTTCATTTGAAATGTTTTTTTAACTAGTCACCAGGAATTAATTACCACTTAAACAACCAACTAGTTAACATATTTGTTTTTGTTGTTGTTTTTTTGGCCAACCAACTACATAAATCAGAGAACCAACTAATACTAAATCACATCTTTCCTGTTAGTATAAATTTTAAATTCATTCATTCAGTTCACAGCTTTCTCCGAATCAGGTAACAAATTGTAGTATATTTATTGATGTTTTCCTTTTCTTCTAATTGTAACTTTATTAATTTCGTTTGAATTTATTTATCTTTTATCTTAATATACAGATTTTTGTCCTTTTTTTTAGATTTTTGTTTTACATCCTAGTGCATTTTTAGCCTGAAGCGATTAATTATCATTGTTCTCATAATTGTTAAGCAATTGTTCTTATATAAATCTTTAATATTCTAGCCTAGAAGATGGGTCCAGAGCCCGAAACGTTGGCAATATATGATATATTCAGTACTTGACCTCCCTTTCCTGCTGAAGATCCGGCTTGCTAGAAGCACAAACATACATTGCCCCTATAGTGAAACTTCATTTTATGTGGGTTCACCTCTGCTTTAAGCAGAGCTGACACCTTACAACCCCTTCTTTTACACCCCCTCAACATCTTTGCCCTTCACAAATCCTACCAACTCCTCAATAAAACCTCAAAATAGAGGTTGATGTCCAGCCTCAGGTGGACAAGTCCTTACTCCAAAAGGATTCTGTGACTGACTGCATGAACTGTCTCTGCAATCCAATACCCAATAATCAATGGCTGCCAAGTTATCATTTTTGGCAATGGCCTTCATCAGAAAATCTCTTTAGATGATCTCTCCCAAAACGAAGCCACTAATGACACCGCTTCGAGCAGGAGATTGTCACTGTAAAAGTGCTTACCCTCGACCTGGCCAAACTAACAACATCACATGGCAAGCTCCTTTTCTGTACTTAAAGATAACCTAGGTACCGAAACCTACATAGCTTCGATACCCCCCGGTTCACATGAACGCAGCCGCAGCCCCCGTAGTAAACCCCATTGTTGGCGGAAACAATGCGCTTCACCTTCAGATATGGTGGCCATTCTCCGGCCTCTCAAATTATCCCTCCTGTCTAGGCTGATATCCAAAATAAATCTCCCATGTCACCTCTCTCGAATGTGTTCTTACATTACAGGCACCCACTAAAGAGGTGCATACATCACAAAGTTCGCACCTACAGACCTATATTCCTCTCATTTGAAGAAGATATGTGAAATCTCTGTGTCCTCGCCGCTACTTCGATCTTAATTCCTTTCCTTCCCAACGCCCCTAGCCTCCGGACCCCTTCTTCCTGCACCATCTGCCGCTTTCGTTGATAAAAGCGTGTCCACTTTCCATTGTGGTTTATGTCTGGGGCCCACATACTGGCAAAGTAGTGGCCTTATCTTCAAGGGAAACATTTGGCGAAGCCTCCTACCTCGTAACCGCCACTCAGTCCACTCTCAACCTCTTTAACAAACAGTCTCACACTTTATTTAAGCCGGCCACCACTACAAGTTCCTCCACCTCTACCCTGGGCTGATCTAGTCCAAACAGTTATTTGCCTGCGTAATGTATGACTCCGATCCACTTCGACTATCCGTAGCCATTACTGAATTCGAAAACGGAACCTATTCTAGCGGAGTATGATACCCCTCCCTAACTGAATAGAAGTGCCTTCTTTTCTACAAAGAAATTCCACCGTGTCTGATAGATGCCCAAATTTCCACTGTTCCAATTATTGTCTACTGAACCCTTCACTGGCGTTAACTGACACTTTGCACAGACGGTGGCGCTGCTCTCCCCTGAAATCCAAGGCCATCCCTCTGTTTTTTATAACTGTCTCGCGGGTTCCCCCACTGGGTGACGATGACAGAGATAGTCTGAAATCACCTCTAACCTCTAAGGTCAGATTCCCTCAACAGGTCCTCCTCTGCTACTATGATAGATATCGTGCCGGGTACTTCTTTTCATTCCGCCTTTCGCCGGCCTTTTTCATACACAGAACAGTTAAGTGTCATTCGAGAGAGCCTCCCTATCACCTATTTAGTCACCTACCACAGAATTTGTATCATCCCGATCTCACTGCTCACACCCCTCATTTCGGATCTGTGAGATTCGAGAGGTTTTACACTAATATATATATATATATATATATATATATATATATCTATATATCTATATATATATATATATATATATATATATATATATATATATATATATATATATATATATATATATATGTATATATATATAATGTGAAGGATGAACGAAAGGACACATAAAGGAAATTCATTTCATTTTCTTATGACAACGTTTCGGGTGAACTTTTTACCCATCTTCGAGTACTGCAAATACAATGGGGAAAATATTTTAAGTTAAGAACTAAACAGATAATCAAAATGACGAATTTATGGAACGTATTTAATGTTAATTAAGGAGGGGGATAGAGATAAATTTACAGGCAATTGATAATTTCTGGATTATTATGTTAAGAGGTAAAAATTAACGATTGGGGAAACACAGGAAACACATCAGGATAAACCAACCTTAAACAATCAGCCGTTAGAGGATTACTGGGAAAAAAGGGGCGAGAAGCGTAAGAAGAAAGAGAAGGTTAGGAGGTTGGTAATATATTTGTTTAGAGTAGAAGAAGTGGGTGAGAAGAGGAATCGGAATTTAAGGAAGGAGAAAGTTATTTAATATACATGGATTCAAGAATCCTTAGTGATATTGGATCAGGGGTGGTTTTCAGGATTTTAAAATCGTCCCTTGTGATTTCGGTTTTACACTTAATAGAGTGAAGCCTAACAGGTGAGAATTCTTTCGTAGAGAGAACCTTTCCTGTCCTGTGGCTAACACACAAATGTGAAAAGAACCTCGCCCTCAGCGAGAGCACCGTACTACCGATGTATCTCTCCAGTTTACATTTGGGGCAAGTAAACTCATACACAAAGGAATATATATATATATATATGGGTTTGTCTCATAGGACCCGTATTCCCATTTCTAAACCTGAAGCCTCTTCCATCATGCAACATTCAGAGTATCACCATCATCCTCTTAATTCCAATTCATTTACTATATTATCTTTAGCCCTAACTTCTCTCGATTTGAAAATCTTAGAGTCACTATATATCATTAAAATAGATCCAAAGTTAAATAATTACGCTTCCTCAATTAAATTATTCACAATATAACCAACCAACACTTCAATAGATTAACTAGCCAACCGACCAACCGAATAAATTTCGTCAGTAATTTTATATGTTTAGTTAGTTGATTTCTCAACTCCCACGTTTTATTTTCAGGGTTTTTTGTCTTTTTTTTGGGTGTGTGTTTTTACAATTTAATATAATGTTATTTTTGGTTTACTTCAGTAACTTTTAATACGTGATAATCAAGTCAGTTTGTTATAATTTCACTTTCTATTTTTTTTTTAAATGCCACTGAGTAATATTATTTAATTCTATATATTATTAGTGTTTTTACTTTAATTTTAATTATTGTCAATTTTATTATTTTAACTTGCATTCTTCCGCTTTTTTTTAATGCATTCTTTTAAGTGTTATCAATTAATGTTCCTTCGCCTTCTCATTAGACGATATAGTCGCTGAAGATGGTCCTAGTAAAGGTCTGAAACGTCCGGCCAATTAATGATTAGTATAATCACCTGGGTCTTCATATTCCTGCTACATATCAGATTCCCAAGGAATATATCATATATATATATATATATATATATATATATATATATATATATATATATATATATTTGAATGGGAAAGTGATCACTCCCATGGAGATCATCGACCACCCCCCAATCAAAATCAGGCTGTGCATCCGAAGAGCACAAAGATAGATCAAGGCAGGAAAATGAAGCGGTTCTCGGACAGTGATACGTAAACTCATCCACGTTTAGGACACCCATCTCAAGCTCTTCGATCAGATCGGCAAGGACTTTTCCCCTGAGATTTATTGAGTAATCTCACCAGAGAGGATGTCTGCCGTTCAGATCTCCAAGCAAGAGAAAGGGCCTCGGCAACCGTGCCACGACGCGGCGGAAGTAACCCGCGTCGAAGTCAGCAGACGGTGGAATGACGCAGAAATGATAGTATACCTCCTATTCAGGTGAAACTGCATAGCCACTGCCTCAAAGGGGGTATCTAAAGTGAAAGGAAGCACGAAGACATCATGCCGGGTGTAAACCGCGCATCCCCCAGCTGGGCCATCCCACGGTGGTGGGGTCGCAAGAACCTTGTACCCCGGGAGGGCGCGCAGGGGGCACGCGCCTAGAATGGTCTCCTGCAGAAAAATAGCTAACCGGGAACGGGACAAGACGAGCCTCCGCAGCTCCTCCTAGTTGGCCCGGAGTCCACGGAATTCCATTGAAGGAATATGCCCTCCAGGCCTAGCTTGGAGGAGACGCGGGGGCCGTCCTCGAAAAGAAAACCCTCACGGGAATGGCCGTACGCTTCCAGGAGGCAGAACCCCGGGCGCTGTTGGCCGGACAAAGCGCTGAAGGCGCTGTCGCCTTCGAAGACTTATTGGAGGAGGTTGGGCTCGCCACTCGAGTCTTTTCCGCCCTTCGCCTCGAAACCTTAGGCGGGCGTTGCGGCTTCGGAGGCGGGGAGCCCTCTTTTCGAGGAACCACCATATCCGAGCCATTCAGCACACCACTAGGCGTGGGCGAAGCAGCCGAGGCTCCTTTGTTGCTGTCATCCTTTCGGCGGATAGCTTTAGGAACCCCAGAAGATGGCCTGGTGACCAACTTCCGGGGTGTTGCCTCTTGTCAGTCTAACGACTCGGTGGAGGTGCGTGGCCGTTTCGCCTTACGGGAAACGGTAACGCTGGGGGAAGAGGGGGGTGCCCTTGTTTTAGTCAGTGCTGGGTATAATAAACCCTTTTTGACACCAGCTTTACCAGCGAAGCGCCCAGGTTGAGTAGAGCCCGCAGAAGGGGTCCGAATGGGCGCCGAAATAACCGTGCTCGTTGGGCTCAATTGACCAGGAGCAGAGGGTGCCTGTGCAAGCACAGGGGAAGGGACCTCCATTTTTTTGTGTAGCTGCCCGAGAGCGGCTCCTTCGATGTAACAGGGGAAGTTAAGGGTTGGTTTTTTTTTAGTTTTTCATCTATGGGCATGGTGACCCTCTTTTTCCATGGGATGCAATCACGCATCACCTCTCGCAGTAGCCCGCACTGCAAGAGGTGCTTACAGGCCTGGCAGAGCCAGGTGCCGCCATTTGGGACCACCCCTTCCACCTGGTGGCCTGGCAGTCCATCGGCTTTGCGGCTCCACCATAGACACGGCGTAAAACTGATAGAGTGTGAAGGGGAAAGGAAAAGGGATGTAAGGAAGGTATTGGTGGGGATGGAGCAGGTTGTTAAAAAAAAATATCCCTAACCGAAGCTCAGGGGTTAGGGAACGTTGTCCCTTCCCCCCTCAGCCCCGACCTGGGACGTTTGGATGAGAAGAAGGTCAGCATCTACCCTGTGAAATTAGAGGCTGACCAGAGAAAGTTGTGGGAGAGGTTGTATGAAAAGCGACGAAGTAGGGGAGAAATACAGGCTATCTGAAGGGACGAAGAGAGGCTAGGCTGCGGCCGGACGGAGCGCTGGATACCGTCAGCATGGCGGCCAGGATGGAAAATCGCCGCGCCCCTTACGGGGGTTCGTTTTTTAGTCCTTTTTTTCACATCCCATATTTAGTGTGATATTAGCCTCCAAAGCGCAAGAATAGTTATGATGAAACTGATTGTAAGAATAAGACAATTCGTCATGAGATTCATCTTAATGATAAAATGCACCGGATGCACGGGAACCTAGCAATCAAATCTTTAATAAGTTGAAGAGACAAAGGCAACCAATTCTTCTAACAAAGATTCTCCTGAATGTTGCTAGGCCCAAAGCGTCCACTGCTGGCTGATAATCCTCAGCCATTATGATCATCTGCTACTGGCATCATTTTATTAGATGAATATATTAAGAGCCCGGAATTTCTTTAACAACGACGCCTCTAACCACCACAGAAAGGAGCAGTTATGGACTAATCATAATTTACCAGATTATCTTTACTATATGCATTTGCAATACACAAAATCACGTTATCAAGGGCCATCACTCCAAGGTACGGTAGAGCTTAGAGCAAATCGCCAGAAGATACGAGGCTCTCTATTTATTATAAGTATTTCTTCTAAATTTATGGCCTATACCAAGTTTACAAACTCATATCATTCTTTAACAAAGCCTTAGGGATTTTTTATCAATTTTGTCTCCATGGTGAAGCGGGATGTGTTGTGCGGCTAGTAGTTTCATCTTTACATTAAGCTGAATAAAAAAAAAAGAAGCCAATATGCTTTTAACTACGCTGTTTCGCTAATTGGCTATTTTCTTATTGATATAGGTACCATCAATTTGGGTGTAGTTTTTTCTTCTATGTCCTGAATTTCCTCCCTTTTTACGAATTTTGAGTACCAAACCAATTTTATCCCACTTTCTCCCCTTGTCATTACCTTGTGTGATAGAGCTTAACAATTATCTGGATGATTTTCAGCTTTTTTAATGTATAAAGCGTTGTTGGTTATCTACCTCCTCATAAAGATCGATATTATTTCAGGGGTATTTTTATGGTCTCTTTCCAAAGGTGAAAAAGTTTTAATTTGCATAAGGGAGGTTCCTCTTTATGGCCCCTAAAATAAAAATCGAATAGTGATTTAGTCCTTTTATGGTGGTCTGTCTGTCTACATAGAAATCAAAACCAGCTTAGGAAGAGAATCTCCACTTTTGAAAAGCCAGTAGTGCTAATTCTTTGGATAATAAAACTATAATTTTTCGTAATATTCGCATGTACAAAGCTAACCAACTGCTGCCCTCCTGGCCACAATGCTTGCATGACGATCTGTGGATATAAATCTCCCGCAGGTTTTCAATTATCAACATTCGCTATAAATTAAAAAAATGTAAATGAATCTAAAAATTTTAGTTTTTTATCTGCGACCTTCATAAATTTTATTTCTTGTTCATCAAAATAAGAATAAGGATAATTTATATATCACAAATATGTACAGTGACTCATAAGTGTTATAATGACCGGCATAAGTTAAATCTATTACAAGGTGACCAGTAAAATTGACTGATTTTGAACCGTCATATCATTAAGCTGTGATTTGCATGTGATGCACCCATTTCACCAGATCTTGAAAAGTTAGGAATAGCATTTATAATGCGAGTGACTTATGTGTGTATAGTGTATATATGAACTGAGGCTCTTGTTTCTAGTATAAGAATTCTAATTTTCCTAGACAACTTAAAACAGCAACAACAGGTTGAGAGCAAGAAAAACAGTCAGAACGTAATACTGTACATTTTGGTAGATAAGCTCGTGTTACTGACATGAATATTTATGGTATTCATTCATTTAATGATTTGTGCAAATTTTATGCATACTTTATTCTTGTAGAGTTGATGGAAAAATTAAAGATCCTATGTGCATAGTATTGTTATATCGATAAATAGCAGTGCCCCTTGGAATCTTATCACTCGACCAACCTTTTTAAATTTTGACTTGCAATACATTTACGATTCTCAGAAAATCAACACGTTAATGTTGAAATGCAATGAAGATGCTAATCAATTTTCCTAAATGCACTAGAGCAATTTATGGTGAAGACTAAATCCTTTATTTTACACAGTTGAATCAAAGCAACTTGGCATATACAAAGTTTTATTTAGCGTTACTCGTAACTAAAGACGTAGTGGGAAAAAAAATCCTTCATTACTAATTGTGTATTTTAATCTATAGGTGAATTACTTCAATGCAATTGAACATGTAATTGAACATGTGCACAACTTTCATTAATACCAATTATTCTGATATTATAATATGCAAAACTGTTTTGATATCTACCAAATAGGTGGAAACATGAAATTGAGACTGCATTTTACAAACCATTACATACCATTAGGCAATTACTTTCTTGCAGATTCATTTAGAACTTATTGAATTTTGTGAATCAAAGTGAAAATGAATAAAAAACCGCCCATTTACAAATATGACTGGTAAATGTGAAGCACTCGAGGAACTGTATAGATGGGGGAATAGAGCGGGTAATATTTTCCAAATGTAGAATCCAACTGTGAGCAGTTCCAGGGGGTTCAAAGCTATTAAACGAATTAAAGAGACAGACAGTTGTCCTTAAAGAGTGAAGACCACCCTGTTACCTTCTCCGAGAAACTCAAGCCTCAGCATTAGCACGATGAAAAAGATCAGGCAAAATCTCAGAAGGAGTGCCAAACAATTTACTCTTTTTAGGCCTAGCTGAGTCATGTGACCATGAAAAATTGCTAAAAGATGATTTGAAACTTCAGTCATTTAATAGAGCTATAGGACATCTTTCAAAACACACTAAAAGAAGAGAGTCATAAAAGCAATGCTGCTCCTCCAACTGCTGCTTAATTACTCGCCTCCTCCAGTTGTGTGGACGGGTGAGAAGGCCAAGCAAGGCAGACAGAGTGAACGCGTTTGGGCACAGAATAAAAATGAGATTCACGTTGAACAGTTGATATCTTGAAAAAGGGTGAAGCCATCTTCGGGGATGGCGTACGTGGGTGTGACATCAACGGGCTATAAATACCTCTCATCTTCATTAAAGGGTGTGTAAATCAAATAACAGGTTGCTGAAAGAGAGTCATTTTCTGAGTTGATACCACCATCGAAAATGCAGGTGCAACCAATCCACCATAAAGAGAAACTTAACAAATATCAAAGAAAGTTCAAGGACTATCCCACATTATTGGCCTCTCAGTTCGCCAGATTTGAACCCCATAGAGTTTAGACTGTTATGGTTGTTTAAATAGAATACCTATATAACATCTTATCAAAGTGTCTAATTTGTTAAATGCAAATTGGGAAAAAGCTGGAAGAAAACATCGGCTAAAAGCCTGATCGCCACTTGCGCTCAGCTCACACCTAGAATTCGTCGTTTCAATATCTCAAATGGCGATCCAATTGTATAGTAGTCTCATTATATGGTAGTACATAATATTTTCTTTCGTTTTAGTCTAAGCTTTATCTAATTTTATATTGTGTCCTGAAAATAATTGAATAAATATCTGTCTAGACTTCGTGTTTCCACCCTGTCAGAAGGATGAAATCGATATGATCTTGAAAGTTGATCCTAGACACGGCGATTATCATAGGTCCCGTTTCAAAACTTCCAAATTGTCTTTATCACATACTTTTCTTTTCATTTTTCAGCGTCTAAGAGTTAATTTGATTTTATGGAGACAGTAGTGCAATAAGTACCACTTGGAAAATTTTTCACGCACTCCAATCCGACCATTTACCATTCTGATCACATTTCAACTAACCCAACCTATTCACATCTCTAAATAATAACATACACATACATCACATGCAATTATATCATCAGAGATACCGTGAACCACGGTATGTGGATATTCATATGACTCGGGAGTATGATGGGCGCATAATGAGTTGCTATAAAAAATAATTCGTTCACCAATAGGTCACGACGCCTTATCTTACATACCACGCTCTATCTAGAAATCAGCGCCTGGTAGAACACAATCCCTCTTCAGATTTGTAGCACACTTCGTGTGCTTCAAAACGGTTGAACGCAATACTCCTGGCGTTATAAGGCAACAAATACTCAAAGGGGTACCGTACCGTCCTGGGTGAGGTCTTGGGCAGAACCAGAGGCGAAACATGCTAGAGAACTCCCTCTGCCTTGAGCTCCCAACCGAGTTTCCTAGCCCTAAACCAGAAAGAATTAAATGTATGATTGGCATTTATTGGTGTCAGTGGCTTAGGAGATGAAAGCAGTTTCTACTAAAGGAGACTGAGTTAACCGTAAAAGAGCATAATACACTGTGTCGTGATATTGCAAGGACCGAGTTGTGGTGTACGTACGTTTCGGTTTGTTACGTACTGCAAAAACTCCTTGATTACGTTATTTTTAATCTTTGGGGGTTTTTCTAGTGCCATTCTCAGCGTTTCGAGGATTGAATTAAATATTCTAAGAAAATAGACCTTTAATTACAACATGAACAAAAAAATGAAATCTAACAAAACAAACTACACAGTTATGAATTAAACGAGTTTAAGTGAGACTTACTAAATTACACAAATGAATATACAGTAATGGTTGACCTAAAGCTCACTTTAATATTGAACGCTAATTGACCAAAAAAAGATAATGGAATTTATTTACCTATAAATACAACCACAAGGAAATCTGGTTGGAGACTGACCTTGGCCTCAATTTTTATGTAGACGCAAGAATGTTGTTCGCGGCCAGGCGCGTGGCTGCCTTCACACCCACTCCATTTGTTGGTCTGGCGCTGGAACAGGTTTAAAGCCATATATGAATTCGGTGCTTGCGACTGATGGCGTTAAGCACGTTGTATTTGTAAAATGATTTCACCAAAGGGACAGGGAAAGTATGCTTCTGTGTTCCTTCCGTAGGGTTGCCGGGCACTTAGCCGGACTTCGTCGTCTCGATCGCAAATTCGATCTTCCTTCGTTCTTCTACAATTATCCGCATACACATTTCGCCACCCCACTGGGGGTAAGGAAAAAGGGGCATATGAGGTCTTTGGAATTAAGACTGCTTCTCTAACGGGTCTTCTTCGAGCGTCTTTCACTTATCCCTAAAGGTACCTTCTGGCTTTTGGTCTACTCTCCTTTAATTTCGTTTATGTAGTGAAATTAAAGCCTACTTCTTAGGGGAAATATTGTCGGTGTAACCAATGTTAGGCTCGCCGGACACGAAACCTGATGATTCGAGCATTATGTGGTTGTGGGAGACCTTTCTGGGGATGCTTGAGGTGAGATTGGTGGGTTGTAAGTAATCGGATTACGCCGCCAAATGCCAGGATGTTGCGGTTACCGACCAGGGTCTCTGTTGTGAGGGTGGGAAATCGATATCCCCACATTCCTCCGTTCGAAGAGGTTAATAGGGAGGGGGAAATCCAGTGAAAAAGAATTTAAAACAAACCATCATAATCGACTGAAGCAAACTTACATGTCTCAGACCATAATACTTAAATTTCTTTACATTCGGGTGCACACGCGCGCGCGTACAACACCCAATTTAACAGGCAAAAAAAAAAAAAAATCATCGATTACACAAAGAAAAGGAAAGGAGCCTGGTTCGAAAGTGGTATCTAACCACCTACTTCCTTATATTTCTAAACCTTAAGACCTTAAATATATATATAAAAAAGATATTTGTTTTTTGGGGGGGTTTTAAATCCCATCTAGCGACTGCCCACTTGGGCATAAGTCGCCGGAAACAAGATAGCCTAGAACTAGGCTACGTTAAAATAAGAATATGAAAACAGGAAAAACTTAAAAATTAGGAAGCAATCTCCGGCGTCGTGTGGAGGTCCCCCTCACCCCAAGCAGGAGCGTGGAACCTACAAAGAAAACAATAACAAAAAAAAATTCGAACCTACTTAAATGAAGGGGAGAAGCCCAGCATCCAACCAAAAGTCCACAAGTCAATGTGCATGAACTCGACCCAAGTACAAGGGACAGCCGGTAGTAACTCCGCCCATCCAGCTACCGGGACAGGTAACGTGCACGAAGATCACCCAGACTGGGACATTCGACAAGAATGAGCTGAACAGTCTGGGGGACGACACAGTCGTCACAATAGGGCGGAGGCGAGCGCTCCATTAAATAGCGATGCGTCACACGAGTGTGTCGATTCGGAGACGACAGAAAGCGACCTGAAGCCATCGCGGAATTGGGGAAGAGGTCCATGGGAACAGTCACAGCACAATGGCACGCAACTTTGGGTTCTCTTCGACCGTCTCCCATCATCTTTGCCAAGCAGTCCGAAGAGCTGCCCGTATTCCTGCCATGTAGTCGGTGTGAAGAAGAGCAAAACACTGGTCCGGTCGCAGAGTCCTTACGAACTCCTCAGTGCCCTCATCAGCGCGCTCACTCCCCTCAATTCTTACATGTCTAGGAACCCAGCAGAAGATAATCTCGACATCTGCCCGGCTCGCCAAAACCGTGGCGTCACATATATCGCCAAACAGGGGATGCGAAGATTCCAATGCCCCGGGAGCAATCAGGGCGCTTTGTGAGTCGCTATAGATCACAATCCGGTCTCCAAACCGGGCACGTCGCGTAATCTCCCGTACCGAGTGGTGTATGGCCACCAGCTCGGCCTTGAAGACAGAGGCAATGCCTGGCAGAGCCCCGCTGACTACAAACAGACACGACACGGCGTGGAAGTTGAACCCCTCTTGAGACTTGGAGCCATTCGTATACGCTAGCACGGTTCAAGCGTGACACGAGGTGTGCTCCAAAAAGGTCGAACGCAATACCTTTCGGCGCTGTACAAGCTTTGGGAGCAGAAGCGTGGCGACAAATAGCCAAATGTGGCACCCTTCAGATTGGCGTCCTGAACAGAACCAGGGGCGCCACCGGCCCGAAAGCAATACTTAGCTCTCGAAGGCGTTTCCTGGCCCTAAACTCAAAGGGCTTAGGGTATGACTAGCGTCTCTTGGCGGGCATAGGCACCGTCGAGGTCAGCTGCGGATGCAGTGAGAGCTGTTGGTGAATGAGGGAGGCGTCGGGCTCGTGCGTAAAGGAGTGCAGTGCACGTACTTGCACTGCAGGCGGCGCAGAGCGAGTGGCATGTCTCCAGCATCGACCAAAAGGCTGTCAATGGGGCAAGTGCGCAAGGCACCAGTCGCAATGCGAAGGCCGGTGTGGTGGATCGAATCCACCTTCCGCAATAAACGCTTAGCTGCGGATGTTGAGCTTCGTAGTTGAGCTTCGAACGAACAAAGTATCGATAAAAAAGTAGGGCAGTAGCCCTATCAGCACCCCCAAGCGCTGAACGTCACGGGAAGGAGAATATCAATGGCGCGGGTATAAGAGACCTTAAGGCTGCGAATATGAGCCTCCCAGGTGAGGCGTCGGTCGAATACAAGACCGAGGAAACGGTGCGACTCAACCACATCCAGGCGCACCCCATTAAGAAACAAATATTGGTCGGGTTGAAGCGTCAGAGGGCAGCAGAAGTGCACCACCTTAGGCTTGGCCAAAGAAAACATAAACCTGTGCGCTTCGGCATAGCAAGAGTCGCGGTTCAATGCCTGTTGGAGTAAGTCGACGCTCTAGAGTTGGAATCTGGGTGCGCCATTTTTTTAAGGGGCTATCTGGCGACTGCTCAGTTAGGCGTCACTCGCAGTAAACAAACAGCCTAGTTCTAGGCTACTTTAAAAAATTTGAACCGAAAACAAGAATAAAAAAAATAACAAATAGGAAGCAATAAAAATAACAATAACAAAACAAAAACAAAAACAACAACTAAACCTAGTTAAATTAAAGGGAGAAGGCTGGCCTCCCCCAAAAAGTCAACAAGTCCACCAGTCAATAAGTCACGCACTCGTCCCGAGTACAAAGGACAGGCGGTAGCGACCCCGCCCATCCCGGCATCGAGACAGGTATCGTGCGCGAAGATCACCCAGACTAGGACATTCGACAAGAATGTGCCAAACAGTCAGGAGGACGACGCAGTCGTCCCAATAGGGACGCTTCACACGAGTGTGTCCAAATCGGAGAAGACAGAAAGCGACCTGAACCCGTCGCGGCATTTGACGATAGGTCTATGGAAACAGTCGCGGCGCAATGGCACGCAACTTTAAGTTCGCTTCGACCGTCTCCCATCATCTTTGCCAAGCATTCCGAAGAGCTGCCCGTATTCCTGCCATGTAGTCGGTGTGAGGAAGAGCGAAACGCTGGTCTGGTCGCAGAGTCCTCGCGGACTCTTTGGCACCCTCATCGACGCGCTCATTCCCCGCAATTCCTACATGTCCATGTACCCAGCAGAAGATAGTCTCGACATCTGCCCGGCTTGCAAAAACCGTTGCGTCACGGATATCGCGAACCAGGGGATGCGGAGATTCCAATGCCCCGAGAGCAGTCAGGGCGCTTTGTGAGTCGCTATAGATCACAATCTTCCGTACCGAGTGGTGTATTGCCACCAGCTCGGCCGTGAAGACAGACGCAGCGCCTGGTAGAGCCCCGCTGACTTCAAACAGAGGGGATACGGCGTGGAAGCCGACCTTCTCTTGGGATTTGGAGCCATCCGTATACACTGGCACGGTTCCAGCGTGACACAAGGTGTTTGACGCTCCAGAGTTGCCATCTGGGCCGCGCCAAAAGAGATCGAAAGATCGAAGGGTGGTTTCTGCGAGAACTTGCCCCTAATCCTTTTGACTCGCTTCCACATCTCTGCTAAAGGGGTCTTCACGTTAAGTGAAGACACATATGCCCACCAAGAAAAGCGGCGGGCCTTCTTCGAAACATACCGGAACCTAGCCCAAGCCCGACGAATTTCAGCGTCAGTAAAATCGTTCGGGTGGCGCTGATAGCGCATGTAGGCATAACGTCTCACACTCGGCCGAACACTATGGGAGTGATCGGCAGAGAAAACGGCCAGACGTCCTAGGAATAGTAGTCAGGCCCACGGCGATGAGGTTGCCGGAAAAGAACTTAACGGCCTCATCTGCCGACCTAAACTTCTACACTGAGATAGAGAATTCAGTCATTTTCTGGAATGCAGGCCGCCGCGCCCGCGCCAAGCACCACCGAGGTGGGTTCTCAGACGGCAGTTGCCCTAAAAATGATATTTGAATGGAAAAGTGATCACTACCATAGAGGTCATCGACCACTCCCCAATCAAAATCAGGCTGTGCATCTGAAGAGCACAAAGATAGGTTAGGCAAGAAAATGAAGCGGTTCTCGGACAGTGATACGTAAACTCATACACGTTTAGGACACCTATCTCAAGCTCTTCGATCAGATCGCGAAGGACCTGTCCCCTGGGATTTATGGAGTAATCTCCCAGGAGAGGATGCCTGCCGTTCAGATCTCCAAACAAAAGAAAAGGCCTCGGCAACCGCGCCACGACGCAGTGGAAGTCCCCCGCTTCAAAGTCAGCTGATGGTTGAATGTACGCAGAAATGATAGTATACCTCCTACTTAGGTGCAGCTGCACAGCCACTGCCTAAAAAGAGGTATCTAAAGAGAAAGGAAGAACGGAGACTTCATGCCGGGTCTAAACCGCGCATCCACCAGCCCGGCCACCTCGTGGTGGTGGGGTCGCAAAACCCTTATACCACAGGAAGGAGGGCAAGGGGCACACGCCTAGCATGGTCTCCTGCAAAAAGATAGCTAACGGGGAACGGGACGAGACGAGCTTCCGCAGCTCCTCCCAGTTGGCCCGGAGTCCACGGAATTCCATTGAAGGAATATGCTCTCCAGGCCTAGCTCAGAGGAGACGCATCTGCCATCCTCGAACAGAAGACCCTCACGAGAATGGCCGTACGCTTTCCAGGGGCAGAACCCCAGGCGCTGTTAGCCGGACAAAGCGCTGAAGGAGCTGTCGCCTTTGAGGACTTATTGGGGGAGGTTAGGCTCGCCATGCGAGTCTTTTCCTTCCTCAGCCTAGAAACCTTAGGTGAGCGTTGCGGCTTTGGAGGCAGGGGGCCCTTTTTTCGAGAAACGGGTCACCTTCAGCTCTTGACCAATTGCACTAGCTATTCCTTTCCTCTGATGGATCATGTTGCCCTTAGACAACATGGTGCCATCAGTGGAGCGAATAACGAGGAAGTGTTTGAAGCCAGCGGGCTCGAAAACGCAAAATAACCTCTAAATGATGGGTCCCGATGTCATCGAGGATCCGCCCTGTGCACTTTTGGCCTTAGTCAGGGGCTCCGCAACAGGGGAGGCAGAGGGGCCGGAAGGGCCTATCTTGGCTCGGTCGCTTGCCTAAAGTGGCAGTAGACCCATCCTTCCCCACAGCCCCCGCGGATGGAGAGGAGCCCCGAGTCTTCCTAGTCTTTTTGGTCTTAGTCCTTTTCATTTTTGGAGAGGAGGGCGGGGAATGAATCCGCTTCTCACCTCCGCCGGCCGAAGCCCCTAGGCCAGATGGACCGGCCTCAGCCAGGTCCTTCTCCGAAATGGAGAAGGTCCCGGTGGTCGCAGGGGCACCGGTTGGAGGAGATCCCTCCCCTTCTTGTACTGCCTCGGAGGCCCCAGCCGTTTGAGGAGGACCTTGCCTAGGGGCAGATTTGGGTTCGGTGTTTGGCGCTGAGCCCAGATTCCTCCCCAGGAAAGGCCATACCTTCTGAGACTGGGTTTCCTCAAGCACCATGTCTATCACAGGAGGGGCCTCCAGTTAGCCATCATCTCCCAGGGCATCGCAGGTCCCCTTGGCAGTGTTGCCAGTCTTGTGTGGGGAGGCACAGGCTTTGACTACGGCAAGGTATAAAATTCTTGCCAGCAGGTCTTTTGAGGGAATCGACTAAAGAGGCCTGGCTTCCGTCTCCCCCCTAAGGGGGAGCGGTCGGCAATGGGCTGCCTGCTGGCTTTCTTGGCAGTCCCCTTAGAAAGAAAAGGAGGGACTGCCGCAGGAAATAGGGAGGTGCCCGAAAGCACCTCCAGAGAAGGGGGTGAGGGGGAGTCCCCTGCACCCGTAGGCGAAGGAGAGGAGTAAGCCTCCTCTCCGGTTAGAGAAATATGGAGGGTTCCCTGCGCTAGCACAGGGGAGGGGCTTCCATTTTTCGGTGGAGCTGCACGAGGGCGGCCTGGTTGATGATACAGGGAAAGTTGAGGGTTTTGTTGTTTTTTTTGTGCATCATTGGGCGTGGTGACCCTAAGTTTTCTGCGGGACGCAATCGCTCATAACCTCTCACAGTTGCTCGCACTGCAATAGGTGCTTATAGGCCTGACAGAGCCATGCGCCGCCATTTGGGACCACCCCTCCTGCCTGATGGCCTGGCAGCCCATCAGCATGGCGGCTCCACCTTGAACACGGCGTAAAAAGATAGATTGTGAAGAGGAGAGGAAAAGAGGATGTTAGGAAGGTATGGGTGGGGATGAAGCAGGTTGTTAAAAAAAAACATCCCGAACCGGAGCTCAGGGGTTAGGGAACGTTGTCCCCTTTTTCCTCAGCCCCGATCCGGGACGGTTGGCTTGAGAAGAAGGTCAGCATCTACCCTGTGAAATTAGAGGCTGACCAGAGAAAGTTGTGGGAGGGGTTGTATGAAAAGCGACGAGGTAGGGGAGAAATACAGGCTATCTGAAGGAAGGAAGAGAGGCTAAGCTGGGGCCGGATGGAGCGCTGGATCTCGTCAGCACGGCGGCCAAGATGGCAAATCGCCGCGACCCTTACGGGGGAGCCGCTTTGATGTTGAGCGCCTGGCTAAGGGCTGCCTGCTGGCTTTTTTGGCAGTCCTCTTGGAAAGAACAGAGCGGCCTGCCGCTGGAAAGAGGGAGGTGCCCGAAGGCACCTCCAGAGAAGGGGCTGAAGGGTGTCCCCTACACCCGTAGAAGAAGAAGAGGAGTGAGCCTCCTCTCCGGTTAGAGAGAAATGGAGGGTCCCCTGCGCAAGCACTGGAAGGGGGGACCTCCATTTTTTTGGTGGAGCTGCCCGAGGGCGGCTCCGTGAGTTTTTACAGGGGAAGTTGGGGGTTGGGGGGTTTTTTATATTCATCATTGGTCATGGTGACTCTATTTGTTTCACGGGACGCTTTCGCGCATCACCTCTCGCAGTAGCCCGCACTGCAAGAGGTGTTTAAGGCCTGGCAGAGCCATGCGCCGCCATTTGGGACCACCCCTCCCGCCTGGTGGCCTGGCATCTATCGGCATGAAGAGAAGAGGAAAAGGGATGTGAGGAAGGTATGGGTGGGGATGAATCAGGTTGTATGAAAAGTAAGGAAACAAGTGTTTTGACGGAAGGAGAAGAGGATAAGCTGGGGTCGGATGGGGTGCCGAGTCCCGTTAGCACGGCGGCCAGGATGGCATATCGCCGCCCCCGTTACGGGGTCCAATGAGAAGGAATGGTTTGCTCATATCGAAACAAGAAGGGTTCGAACCACTCGTTGGTTGCAGGATAAATGGCAGAGTAGTAACCACCTATCTAACCAGGCTCGGCATTTGGTCTCCTTGGGGTTGATAATGATAAACATAGTTTTATTTGTTTTCTAATCAGGTTGTAGCGGCCGCCAAAACAAAAGGAGTGGTAGCGCTAATAATTAATTAAAGATCAGCAACAGTATTAATTAATTATTTAATGAAGAAATAAAATGATAAAACAAAATTTTATTATTTTCCCTTCATATGAAGAGCGGATGACGTGGCGGATCTCAGCATTCCGTGGCTTAAATTGTTTGGAATTTTCTGTCTATTGTAATTATTCCTTGTTTATTATTTGCTATGAAGGCCATTCATCAAAAAAACTCATACTTTTAGAAGTGCCTCCTGCAATTGGACATTTGCCAGTGAGAATTTCTTACATAGAAAAGATTGACTAAGAAATAAAGCATGAAACATACTACAAAACAATATTCAAAGCTCTAAATATTGCTAGAAAGGATATGTATAATATAAACTTTCATGAACAAACTGATGAAACAAGACCTCAGCGAGCAAAATGTACATCTTTCTTGACTTGAAGGCTTCTACAAAACATCAAAGTATAAATTAAATCAGAAAAGCTATGTTTACATTCGATGCACACAGCAATGTTTCATTAATAATTTAATATATTGCTAAGTATTACGTAACTTATATTCGTTTTTCATAAGTAATTTTCATCTATGAATGGATAGGAAACATCAAATATATGATACATTCTGTGCTGCTGTTTTCTGAACATTTTGTATTTGCACTATGAAACAAATGTTTCACATCTCTAGTTTCAGCTTTGTAAAATCTTTGCTTGCTTGCAATTATGTAACTGATCGTTCTCTTATTTAGTAGAATTTTTTTATATACAATTGAATCATATGAAATCTTACATAAAATATATTAAATAGAACTTTCATTTACCTACACATCATATATTTGAAAATATTTTAATATAGGAAAATCGTTCTCTTATTTTGCTCGTGAGTGTAATCAATAAAAGACAAACTGTTTGTTTTGGGGTCTTTCACAACACGTCACAAATAGGACATACATCTTATTTATGAGCCTAACCATAGATTAGTGCTTTATTTGCAATTATAATATAAAATAATGTTTTTTCCTTCAAGAAATATATTAGTAAACATTTACACCAATGATTCGACCTTAAAATATGATGTCCATCTAACAATTGATCTTCAAAACGACAAGAGTCTTCATAATTTACTCGCTGTGGAATACACACAAAGAGAGTTGCAGAATATTCCCCTGCAATGTCATATATCATATGCAAGAGTGCAAATTTTAGGTTGTTTTTTATCGGCCTCTATTTCCCATAGTTTACTCAACTTATATTAAGTTTGATTTATCTCATTTGATGTTGAATGAAGCCTTCTCATCTCCAAGTTTCCTTTTCGATAATTTTACTTTAGCTCTCTGATATCCAATGCACATCCAGAAATAGATTAATGTAGAAATTCCTTGTCCTTTTTCCAATTGTCTTCTATTAATTTCACTCAATAAAAAGTGATTCTAACAATATTTTTAATTATATTTTGCCTGCCATAATCTCCAATCTATTTACAGATTCTCCGCATTTGACTACGAAAACGGCCTCGATCAAATTATTCGTACCTACGATGAGTGCAAAGACGAAGAAATTATGTATTATCAATTGTACTTGTCCATAGTGAATCTTAATCCTAAGGAATATAAGCAAAAGTAATTATAAAGAAAATTGGTTTCCCCATCGTTTACGAAGCGTAGTCAAAATTACAGAGTGTGGCAATAAGACCTCCCCGATTTTCTTTTTATTGTAGTCCTATTGGGTAGGCCTTATTGGCGCACCCTTTAAAATGACAGTCAGAATGAGTTCCAGTTACTAGCAAAGTTTCTTGGATTTCTGTGCTTGGCTGCTCTTTCATTGATTTTTATAGTTAGAGATATGCATTTGAAGATGTTTTATTTTTGTAAAATTTGAAAATCAGATAATGTTAAAAAGGAAAAAATGGAAGTAATCAAACTCATAGAACTATATGTACATATATATGTTCTTTTCATACTACTTTGTCCCTAACCTCGCATTGCTTTCTTTTTTCCTCATCAACAGGTGGTTAAATCTGGGAAAATATAATCTATCTTTTCTATATTTTGATTGCTTTATTCAAGCTAGGCGGATTGGCATTGCGTAATATAAATAAATTTGTGATTCTTTCGTGGACATGTTGAAAATGATGGGCAAGTCATCCTAAACTGAACATTATAAAAAAGGAAGAAAAAATATTGTAGCAATCTTCGTTACGCATGAAGATAACTCTTTACCAGTGGTTTTAGACATATCATTAGAAGAAAGAGCAAGAATCTTTATATATATATATATATATATATATATATATATATATATATATATATATATATATATATATATATATATAAATATATTCACATACTTTCTAATGAACATAGTCTATCTCTACAAAAGGATTTTAAAATTCACTATTGTAGAACAACTTTTATTAGCAAAAATAACAAATCACCCTATGCAAAAGTGTTTGATTCGATTTCTTAATATTTAGTGACGTAGCCTTTGTTTTGTTTCACAGCCTCAAGTCTTCTTCTGTAGTTTAGAACAAACTTGCAGGAATTTAGCCCATTTTTCTTGACAAAAATCTTATACTTGTTGAATATTATAAAAATTTCTTGAATTCACTCGCAACTTCATTCATTACAAATATTCTCTATGGTTTAAATCAAGGGACTGAATAGGCCATTCCAAGACATTAATACCATAATCCATTAAAATTTCTGAGTATATTTAGCCTCGTGCCCTGTTGAAATATGAATTCCTGGTAAAGATTGAGTGATCCCGCACTCCTTAAAAGGTTTCTAGATAAAATTTCCTGATATTTTAAGGCAGTCTTTCTTCCTTCAATTATCTCTCTTTCTCCTACCCCAGTTGAGAAAACCAACCCCATATCATTACGCGTCCATCTCCAAGCTTGACCGTGGGGATTGTGTTATTCGTTGGTAGGCAGCTTCATTCTTCCTCTAAACATAGTCCTAAAGTTTCTTCCGAAAATCTCCATTTTTGTTTAATCAGACCAAATAACTTTTACCCAGAATGCATCTGACTCATTTTTATACTTTTTTCACAAAATTCAGGCGAGGTTTTAATAAGGGAGTCTTTCTTGATGATCTAGGTTGTAGACCTACAGGATTTAAGGTTTTCTTAATTTACCTTTACTTGCTTAAATTCCGGCATTCTTTAGGTCTTTCTGAATTTTGCCCCGTGTAAAAAAGAGAATTTTCATAACTTTCCTGGCTAAAAGTCGTGTAGAGGTCTCAGTCAGCCTTAACCTTCTTTGTGATGTGTCATGATGACTTTCAGCAGGTCATCTGATAGCTCTTTCGTCGTATCTATCTTCAAACCCTGTAAGCTGCGTAATGATGGTGAAACCAGATCAAAACTGGTATGTATGACTTAAAAGGAAACTAGTAATTCTGTGATTGGTTAAAATATTACGTCATAATAATTTGAAAGAAAATCCTTGTGGAATGCGGGTTTTATCATGGTATGCCTCCTCTCTGTGAACGCATTAGGGACCATTTACCTATTTGATCGCATTGGGGAGAATATTTAACTGTGATCACATTGGGGACCATTTAACCCCCTCTTTAATCAAAACTGCAGATGACTAACAATTGTGAATGGCGAATTCATCGGATAAATAAAATATCTAGTTTCCTATAAATCTCTCATGGTAAAATGCAACTTATACATGCACAAAAATCTTAGAGAAATGGACCAGTGATTAAGATAGAATCACATAAGTCATAAGTCTTCCAGTTATAAGAAGGAAGTGAATGGCATAGAAGTCTTTACGACTGGATGTAAACTTCTGGATCAAATCCTAAGTGATTAAACTCATCCATGCCTAATTAAGTGTCAGAGATGGTCATAATTTGCAGGGAACTAATTGTCAACCTTACTTTTTGAACATCACCGAAAAATACCATAGGTTCATATTTGCCGCAGTCGCATATGGGCCACTTGTTACTTCTACCTGTAAACACCTGGCTGTGTACCCTGATAGAACCCGTAGATAACCAGAAAATGCTTATGGATTGCGCATAGGCATTATTCATAAGGGTAAATTTTGGTGTCATTTTTTGTTTATGCAGGACTCTTGGAACCTAATATGCTTCTCCCCAAACTTTCGGTCATAACTCTAAAATGTTTCCAAGAGAATGAGATTTCGTCCTTGGAATATGTTCTGGTTATTTTCTTTCTTCCATGTGTCCTCATGCAAGATACAAGTTCATTGAAAGCTCGAAACTTCCGAACACACTTGTAATTTAGCTGAAACGTATATACATTACACTCCGTCTTCCATATACAAAATTCGAAATAGTATTTTCCTGATATTCCTTAACTTTATCCCCGAAAGAGAACCTCTCGTGATTAAGAATGAGGAAATCTTTAGGACAGTTGCGACTTCATTCACCCCTTAATGCTCCAAAAAGTTTATAATTTTATTTTACAAGTATGGTGATGTACCTAGATTATGACACACAGACAAAGAGAGTCACTTCTACACAGTTTTTTCCATAAAAGCCTGATAACACCATATAAATTGAGTACAGTTATTTTAGAATAAGACTGCTGGTATGCCCTTTACAAATGTGGATTGATACTAATCTGCAATTATGGAGGTTGATTTAGGAGCAAATCTCCAAACTCAATACGATAGGTTGATATAAGAAATACCAACAAATAATCCGTTACTCCAATGCGATAACATTTTGTTGTCATTATCCACCTACCTTAAAGTGAAGAAGCTTGTGGGTCGTCACTCTCTAGAAAGTGTTAATTGCTCTCTATCCTCCATAAAAGTAACAACCATGATAAGTTTTTCATTTTAGGTTTTCCAGATGTTTCTTGGTGTAAATAAATAAACTTTTTCTCAGAACATATTTTCTCGTATTTCCGTCTCCTTTGTTCTAGAACTGCGGGTGTTTGCTCTTACAACATTTGGGACCAATCGTCCTTCGCTGAGAGTTTTTCCTCTAATGAAACTCGCTTGATTTCAAAATAGCGACCTAAATATCAGGAAAAAAGGACTAACTTTTCCTTCCTGATCATGACCATCGTTGCCTAGCTTATGAGCTTACCTAATTGTGCACGGAGGGAGATTTTAGAAGAGAAGAAAAGATTCAGGAAATCGGGAAAAAGAGTAAACGCTAAATGAGACGGTGTTTACCCAGAATGGTAGTTACGATGATAATATTGTCTTTACTAAATCGAAACTAGGTAAAATCGGTGTTATAAAGAATCAGAAAGAA
This sequence comes from Ceratothoa steindachneri, assembly GCA_963969495.1. Classification (NCBI taxonomy): domain Eukaryota; kingdom Metazoa; phylum Arthropoda; class Malacostraca; order Isopoda; family Cymothoidae; genus Ceratothoa; species Ceratothoa steindachneri. The sequence continues at coordinate 18,041,614 of OZ018326.1, forward strand.
GCAATAAAGGTACCAAACACATCATTGTTGGTGCTAGATATATTTCCTGTTGAGGGATATCTACGTTTCGAAATCTAACGGTTTTTTATAGTAACACCGCAAATGTAATTTTAGAAATACTGCTGATAAGATGCACACTGATCTGCACAATGTCTCATCTATAAAAACAAATTATCCTATTAGTCATTTATATATATATATATATATATATATATATATATATATATATATATATATATATATATATATATATATATATTTATATGTATTTATTAGGGATTCTCCTATGGAGCTTCAATTTAATTTGAAAATGAACGAAAGGACGTAAAAAGGGAAATTCATTTCATTTTCTTGATACAACGTTTCGGGTGAACTTTTCACCCATCTTCGAGTAATGGAAATTCAATTTGTGGAAAACAATTTAAGTTCAGAGCCAAACAGATAATCAAAATGACGAATTTATGGAAATTATTTAATGTTAATTAAGGAGGAAGATAGCGATAAATTTACAGGCAATTGATAATTTCTGGATTATTATGTTACGAGTTAAAAATTAACGATTGGGGAAACACAGGAAACACATCAGGATAAACCAGCCTTAAATAATCAGCCGTAAATTTTTGCAATATGCCAATCATATACATCCTAATATTAAATTTACATGCGAAAAAGAGCTTAATTCCTCCAACTCACTTTTTGATATCCACATTTACCGTGTCCTAACTGGATTTGTAACCAAAGTTTTTCGTAAGCCAACCTTTACTGGTCAAGGTCTAAACTTTTTCAGTTTTTGTGACCTTTCTTTCAAAATAAGTGCCATCAGAACACTAATATTCCGCGCTTATAATATTTGTTCATCCTACTCCGGATTTCACCAAGAAATCGTATTTCTGACTAACTATTTCAAACGACACGGTTTTTCTGTGTCTCTGACTGAAAAAATTACGGCCCAATTTTTAAACAATATTTACCATCCCAAATTTAAATTCCCTACTGTTTGCAGAGATATCCGTTACATAATCTTTCCGGATCTGGGTTTTTTAAACAAAAAAAAATTCGAAAGAAATTACATCGCTATTAAATAAATTCTTTTTCCATACCGACTTTAAGTTAATTTTCATAAATAGAAACCACATAGGATTATACTTCAATTGTAAGGACAGAATCCCGCCTGAAGCGAAGTGCTCCGTTATTTACGAGTTTACTTGCCCCAATTTTAAACTGGGGAGATACATAGGTAGCACGGTGCGCTCGCTGAGGGCGAGGTTCTGTTCACATTTGGGTGTTGGCCACAGGACAGGAAAGGTTCTCTCTACGAAAGAATTCTCACCTGTTAGGCTTCACTCTATTAATTGTAAAACCGAAATCACAACTGACGATTTTAAAATCTTGAAAACCACCCCTGATCCCATATCACTAAGGATTCTTGAATCCATGTATATTAAATACCTTTCTCCTTCCTTAAATTCCGATTCTTCTTCTCACCCACTACTTCTACTCTAAACAAAAATATTACCAACCTTCTCTTTCTTCTTACACTCCTCGCCCTTTCTCCCCAGTTATCCTCTAACGGCTGATTGCTTAAGGTTGGTTTATCCTGATGTGTTTCCTGTGTTTCCCCAATCGTAATTTTTAACTCGTAACATAATGATCCAGAAATTATTAATTGCCTGTAAATTTATCGCTATCTCCCTCCTTAATTAACATTAAATAAGTTCCATAAATTCGTCATTTTGATTATCTGTTTGGCTCTTAACTTAAATTGTTTTCCACAAATTGTATTTCCAGTACCCGAAGATGGGTGAAAATTTCACCCACAACGTTGTCATAAGAAAATGAAATGAATTTCCCTTTATGTGTCCTTTGGTTCATCCTTCAAATTATATATATATATATATATATATATATATATATATATATATATATATATATATATATATGCTCACCACACATATGAAATAATGAAAGATGATACATAAGCAATACTGTCGTTTCATAAGACTAAATACAGATGTGTGATGTTGGGAAATTGAGTCACTTACATGTCCTTACTACAAGATAATTTTTGGCATATACTCGTATGTACATGTATAGGCTAGAAACATAATATTTCAAATTTGCACAATAAAATATTTGTTGGATCATCTGTGCCTAGGTTTTACGTATTTTCATTACATTTTGGATTACATTATTCATACGCATTTAGGGTAATGCTTTGGGTCCTCATCAATATCCTCACCCTATTTATTCTATCTTTTTACCCAAACCCTTAATAGGCAGGTAAGCAAAATACCCCAAAGGGCGCCAGATAAAAACGAGATAAAATAAATAACTCCTCCCACCTGAAGAATTATCATGACATGAATCGGAACCCAATTTTTATCTTTTCAAGAATAGCGACCCCAACAGTTCCAATGTCAAGAATAGCCACCCCAACAGTTTCAATGTCAAGAATAGCCACCCCAACAGTTCCAATGTCTAGAATAGCCACCCCAACAGTTTTAATGTCAAGAACGGTGACCCCTAACAGTTTCAATGTCAAGAATAGCCACCCCAACAGTTCTAATGTCAAGAATAGTGACCCCTAACAGTTTCAATGTCAAGAATAGCCACTTCAACAGTTCTAATGTCAAGAATAGCAAGACCCAACAGTTTCAATGTCAAGAATAGCCACCCCAACAGTTCCAATGTCAAGAATAGCCACCCCAACCGTTCCAATGTCTAGAATAGCCACCCTAACAGCTCTAATGTCAAGAATAGTGACCCCTAACAGTTTCAATATCAAGAATAGCCACCCCAACAGTTATAATGTCAAGAATAGTGACCCCTAACAGTTTCAATGTCAAGAATAGCCACCTCAACAGTTATAATGTCAAGAACGGTGACCCCTAACAGTTTTAATGTCAAGAATAGCCACCCCAACAGTTCCAATGTCAAGAATAGCCACCCCAATAGTTCTGATGTCAAGAATAGTGACCCTTAACAGTTTCAATGTCAAGAATAGCCACTCCAACAGTTCTAGTGTCAAGAATAGTGACCCCCAATAGTTTCAATGTCAAGAATAGCCACCCCAACAGTTTCAATGTTAAGAATAGCCACCGCAACAGTTCCAATGTCAAGAATAGCCACCTCAACAGTTCCAATGTCAAGAATAGCCACCCCAACAGTTCCAATGTCAAGAATAGCCACCCCAACAGTTCCAATGTCAAGAATAGCCACCCCAACAGTTCCAATGTCAAGAATAGCCACCCCAACAGTTCCACTGTCAGGAATAGCCACCTCAACAGTTCCAATGTCAAGAATAGCCACCCCAACAGTTCCAATGTCAAGAATAGCCACCTCAACAGTTCCAATGTCAAGAATAGCCACCCCAACAGTTCCAATGTCAAGAATAGCCACCTCAACAGTTCCAATGTCAAGAATAGCCACCCCAACAGTTCCAATGTCAAGAATAGCCACCCCAACAGTTCTAATGTCAAGAATAGCACCCCAATATAAATCTATCATGTAAAGGAAAAATTATACATACATGATCATCACCTTAATGAAAATGAATGGTTTATTAATTTATTAAAAAGTAAATTGATTGGCAATTGCGTTTCATAAATTAATTAATCTGTTTACTTAATTTCTTTCCACCCATATCAACTGTTAAAAATCCTCTGGAAGAAATTCAACTTTGCATCTTCGCAGTTTTTTAAATTTTGCCATGTTTCTTTATTATACTGAAATGTACAAAGAAGTTGACGGTCCTTTGCTGTTAATTTGGATTATTCCTAGCTAGATTTTTCTCCACTTTTTCAAATATTTACGAAAGTGTTTCTTGCTCTCAGGGCTCAAATACTTGTATATATCTACTCTACTGCTGGTGAATGACTAGTAACAACTAGATTAAAAGGACAAATTTTACGTCGAGGCCCAGAATTTGATGGTTCTTTTGTCAGATTAGGTTAAGATGGTCTAACCTAACCTAACATAAACCTATCTTTGGATGTCCTGAAAACTTCCTTGAAGATTTCTTAAAATAGCAAATACAATTTTACCATGTGAAGAATAGCACCACTCTAAATTCGCTTTTCAAGAAAAGCAACCTCTGCAGGTACTGAGTTCCCTAATCTTAATTTGATCCAAAATAATTGTAACTTTCTTACTACTAACTTTTATTCCCATTATCTTCCATCATTACCTGGACAAGGAAAGGGATGCTAGTCCTTAAAACAAGACCAAACTTGGACTCTGGATATCACGAACCTTTTCCCCCTAGGCCAAATTCACGATCATCAGAAGCACAGCCGCGCCAGGGATTCGAACTTTATTTTTTCCGACATGGAAATCCAACTCATCAAAATATTTGGTACCTCAAATGCCTACGCTGTGCTTTGTGGAAACTTTACAAATCTCGAGAAGATTTTAACACCCCATGGCTAAGCCGCACTCAAAAAATTGGAATTGAAGCGAAACCCCCTCTAAATCATAGCTAATTAAAGGGTTATCTGAGGCAAGTTTAAAAGATGCTCGGCTAGCACCCGAACGATAAAGTCAGAACCAATGAGACACCAACATAGCTTCAAAGATAAAGGAAAGATAAATTATCTACAACATGCGAATCTCTTGGGAAAATATTTAATGCGAGAAACACATCAATATACAGGTGTGCTTCAAGTGCTATTCTGGATAACAAAGAATATCTTATATTCCGAATATTCTTCTTACTGCCAAGATCACCCATGCTAAGACACACTTCCAGATAGAAAGGCACTCGAACGTCAGAATACTGAAATGCATCCTGCACACACTCATATGCAAGGTGTCACGCCCTGGTTCTTATCAGAAAATACTTAATGACTTCTCGTATATAGTGGCCAGGTATCGAAAAGTATCACAGATTAGGTTGAAGTGAATGTTTTCTTTAAATTCAACTTTACTGATGAGAAGTAAAAAAAGTGCACACCGAATAGAGGACCAAACTATCCGTCGTACTAAACAAAAGCAATTGAAGAGGAAAACGAGATTCAAAGAGCGAAAACTCAGATTACACCAACCTTCAGAACTAAAGTGACATAACGGACGAACGATTAATAATGGAATTTTTTATAAGAAAAACCTCTCGAGGAGCACATATGCCCTAACTTTATCGCGCAAATACACACTTGAACAGAGGAACAACCCAGCAAAGGAATAAAGTCCCATTCGCAAGGAAATAACATCAAAAAGTTAACCAACTTTTCCTTAAAACATACACAGAATGGACACATAAAAACGAAAAATACTTCAAATAAACAACGACTGCTGGAAAGTAAAATCAACAACATAAGGGAACGTCTGTAGAGAAGTCGATCTTGGTCTTATCTTCTATATCAGGGATTGCCAAACTTTTTTCACAGTGTGCCAGATAACTGAGAGAATGACGAGCGCGGGCCGAATAACCATTTTGTTCAATGCAATATAGTGAATACACAAAAAATAAAGACAACTAACATATTTATTTACCAATACACAAAATACACAAAAAATAAAGACAATAAACATATTTATTTACCAAAAAGTTATCAAAGAAGGCATAGTTAGCAATAAGATAGTATTATCACACCCAATGCGCACATATCCGAGTCTCACAAACTAAGCAGCCAAAAAGGTTAGTGAGATTTGTAAAACTTTCGCTTATCTTTTAATATATCATCAATATTTTCTTTGGTAATTGCTGCAACCAATCAAGGAAATTGCATTCAAATATTCTTCCGTCAGCCTCATTTGATGTGTGCTGACTTCACATACTTCATTTTTGAAAAATTTTGCTCACAGACATAAGTTGTTTCAAACACTGATGCCATACTAGAGGCAAATTTCTTCAACTTTGAAAACTCGTCATCAGGTAAACAGCAATAAAATTCAACAAGTTTTCATTCTGTGTTTCTCTTCCAACAAGTCTTTTGCTTGCAAATCGATGAGCTCCAACTGTTGTCCGTCTGGCACGTCATCAAGGTTGCAATCAAACGGATTACGGAAAAAGAATGTCACTTTCAATTCTGTCGAGATCTGAAAATATCTCCAAAAAATGCATATTTAAATCATGAATAATCTATTTCGGAAACTCGAGGTTGATATCTTCTGCGATTCCAGCGCGAAACTCTTTGAAACACTGAAAAGGAGAGAAGTTTCCTCCTTCCATTTTTGCTTCAAACCATGATATCTTTCTTCCAATTCCTATGATGATTCTGTAGTGATCACAGATACGGTTATCCTTTCCCTGCAGTTCAAGTTCAATTCATTCATGTGGGATGTGATGTCAACGAAAAATCACAACTTTGGCAGCCAGCTAGGATCTGATAGAAGTGGATCAGCTCTATCCTTTCAGGCAGAAAAATATCTATTTTCTTCCGGAGCTTATAAAAATTAAACAGGACTTTACCGCAGCTGAGCCACCTCACTGTTATGTGATAAGGCAAGTCACAGAATTCAGAATCAATTTCTAGAATTATAGCTTGAAACTGCCGGTAGTAAAGTGCATGACCCCAAATGAAGTTCATTGCAGAAACGACTGGTTTCAGTACGCAAGAAATATCTAAGTATTTCCCACAGAGTGCTTGCAGTGTATAAACAGAGCACCTAGCAGGTGTAAATCTACCAACCTAGTCCTAACACCAGCCAGGTTTTTTCCTCCATCAACTGTAACACATCGAAGCTGATTCCACTGAAGGTTACAGTATAGCAAAGTTTTCTCCACTTGTTGTTCCGTGCATGCTGCAAATAGATGCCAACTCTTTAGTGATCTGAAAGTCCAAATTAACACCACGAATGAACACGAGAATCTGTAACGTACTCGAGAGATCAGTAGACTCATACAGCGCCAGAGAATACCACAAGAAGTTCCTAGCTTTCTCGCGTATCTGTCGCACTATGTTCTCTTCAAGTTCTTCTGTTCTTCGTATAACAGAATTTACTGAAAAGCTGATACTTTTAAACATATTGGCTTTCTGAGGACACAAGTCTATTGCTGCTTCCACCATACACTCATTGATGAAGTTGCCGTCAGTGAAAGGTTTTCCTCGCTCTGCTATTTTATGCACTATTTTGTAAATTGTTCGAGTGACAGATTCATTTTTAGCAAACACTTTTGTGAAGAGAGAATTTTGAGATTCCAAACTAGGTTTCATGAACTCAAATTTCTCAGAACGCACCTTTGCAGAAAACTTCGAATATGTTGACAGATGTTTTGTTTCATAGTGACGCCGAAGATTGTACTCCTTCAAAACGGCAACACTTTCTTGCATATTAGGAAACTAGCCTTCTGGTTGTTTGTTTCCACAAAGAAGTACTTTTCTTCCCATTCTTCATTGAAAAGGTGACACTCAGCATCCACTTTTCTTTTTCTATTAGCAATAACTATGGGTAAAGAAACCAGGATCTGAAAATGATAAGCATTTGTTTAGAATTTTCATATAAAATATTTTTATTTACAGTGTAAATAAAAATATTTTACATTGTGTACTTATGTACATGGGCGTCCACAGGGGGGAGGGGGGGAGGGCAAGTAGGAGCATTTTCCCCCCTCCTGGAATTCATGAATAAGTGAAATATAGGAAATATAGGCGGATAGCATTTGATAGCAGTCGTTCTTTCCGTTTTTTTGTTTTTACATTTAATACTATTAAATCATTAAGTATAAATTATTAAACTATTAAAGTGTTATACTATTAATACTATTAAATTAATAGTACTGTAGTTTTTTTTTACATGTAATAATTACTGCATGTTTGGATATTCTAATGATAAGACATCGAAGATACTTAAAAATAATTTTTATATTGATAATTTAATATATAATATTATATATTTAATTTTTTTCTTTAGGGTTGTGAAATGGATATCAGAAGATTCTTCAAAAAACTTAAATATGATTACTCGGACGACAATCAAGATACCCCAGGCACATCGGAGACGCATGCTGAACCAGCGTAGTGAGGATATGATGAGCAGTTACTCACAGTAACCAATCAGATGCCACCCCAAACACCACTTGCTACAGTGGCCAATGACTTGCCTCATCCTCTGGATATCGGATTATATGTCAACACCAAAGAACATTTGACCAATGATACAAGATCTGATATCTTGATGAACACATATGTCACCTCACCAACAGATTACAACTATCAGAAAGATTCACAGGGCCCCCGTTGTTTCCGTCACCCGTGGATAAACCAATATTCTTACTCAAGTCACTTGAAAGGTGCTCTGTGCAAATACTGTGTGTTGTTCCCTCAAACAGTGCACCGAGGTCTAATGGGTGCTTTCATTGTGACTCCTTTTATCAAATACAAAGACTTCAATGAGCACGCGAGGAAGCACATGCTTTCATCCTGGCACAAAGGCGCACTACAAGATGCCACCGATCTCCTCACCACTGTGAAAAACCCGGAGTTGACCATCGTAAGCCAGATGAACCGAGGAGTCAACCAATCAGTCACTCAAAGCTGTAAGAAACTGCTCCCTATCTTATCTAGTATTCTGTTCTGCTGCAGTCATGGCATTGCTTTGAGGGAAAAGAAATTACACTGGGAAACCTCTGTGACCTACTGCGATTCAGGATAGAAGCAGGGGACACGGTCTTGAAGGAACACATGGAGAGCGGGAGTAAAAATGCGAGGTACACATCAGTTCTTGTACAGAACGAGCTGATACTTCTCTCCAAAGAAGTGATAAGATATTGTGAAGGCTGCAAATAAATCAAATGGATTCTCGATCATTCTTAACATATCAAGCACCAAACAACTGTCCATTGGCGTACAATTTGTTGAGCTGCAGGAGAAACGGAATTTTTCAGCCATCATACGCTAAGAATTCCTTGGATTTTTTCCACTGGAGATGATGAAGGCTGCAAAAATTGCAGATATTTTCATCAACCAAGTAAAAAGAATAGGTCTTGACCTCAACAAGCTTCATGGTCAAGGCTACGATGGATGCTTAACCATGGCAGAAAAAGACAATGGTGTACAGGCCCGTATCAGGACCCGTTATCTCAAAGCCGTTTTCGTGCACTGCTCTTCACATCGACTTAATTTGGTAGTTCATGATCTGAATTTTGTCGCAGATATTCAGAATACAACTGAAACTGTTAAATCTATCATCAACCTTTATCCGTGACTGTCCCAAGCGCAGAAGGCTGGTTCCAAACCTACCTTTGTTGTGTGACACTAGATGGAGTCCAGAGTACAAAAGCATCCGCGTCGTTTCAGAGAACCCTTTTGATGTCTATGCAAAAGTAGAGCAACTGGAAATGAGCCAACATGAGTCACAGAGTACCCGTCAGACGGCACATCAGCTGAGGAGTGCAGCAGGTACCACAGTGTTCCTCATCTGTCTCAAGATTATAGCAGAATACTCAGCAATGTTGGAGCCAGTGATCCAACAGCTACAGGCAGTCGAGATGGACATTATGGGACTCCGAAATCACATTGACATTTTAATGAGGTCTTTCCGAGATCACTGGGATGAAGCGGATTGTGTTTTTTTTCAGAAGATATCATCCCTAAGGTGAAAATATTGTCAGGAGAACTTGGTATAGAATTGACTATTCCTCGACGATGCGCACCCTAGATCAACTGGCCGAATGTAGGAGGCTCCATTGAGGAGTACTATCGCCACACTATATATATCTCGTACATGGTGATAGTAACACATAATATTTTCATATTTTTGCATTACATCCAAGAGAAATTAAGAAAATAGAAAGAGGCGAATTTAAGAAAATCGTTTCATCTATCAAACAAATATACGAAATTGAGAATCTTGTCGAAGAAGCACTAGTGGGGTATGACGTGCAGAAACATAAGGGCACACTGGATGACAACTTTCTCTCTCTCTGGGTATGATTGGGCCGTTGAAATAGACCACTCTGTTCCCTGCCGTGCGCAAGTCTATCCTCATCACACTGACTCTGCCTGCAACAACATGTACAGTGGAGAGGTCTTTTAGCAAAATGCACAGGGTGAAACCTGGTTAAGGTCAACAATGACCGATCAACATTTATCCCACCTCTGTGTGCTCAGTGTCCAGCGTGAAAAAGTGAACAGCCAGAACACAGAGATAATGAACAGGGTCATTTTCAAGTTTGGAAGAGATCCCCGATGACTCAATTACCTGTTCATGTAGTAGTAGTAGTAGTAATAATACTTGAATAATGGCAAACTGAATAAACAGTTGAACAATGTCCATGATATTTTATTTCATTTTGTATTTCCCATGCAATTTTTTTTATTTTCCATAAATTCTAGGCGACAAATGCCCATATATGCTTCCCTGCGGACGGCCATAAACACAGCCAATGCTCACGACACGACACATCATATTTTGCCCCCCTTCCCTGCATTTTTTTTTTGTCCCTGCTTATATCTGATCTTACCTAGAAGTATTGAAGCGGCGATCAAATTTTTCGACCCATGTTTTTTAACTATTACTGTTAGCCAAAATATTTGGTAAAATTAATGAAATTTTGTGAACTTATTAAGAATGAATGATAAAGCGTATCAAATATAAAGTGATAATCATTCAAATTAACTTAATTATTAAAGTTCAAACTTTGAAACTTTTTTACGCCCCCCGATCAATTTGACGTCAAAATTAAGTTTTATATTGATCAAAATATTTTAAATGTGTGTTTTATCTTTAAAACCGCCAGTGTGAGAATTAAATTCTACTGGGTATAAAAAAGCTTGAGAATTACTCCCTTTTAAAAGAAATTTGTAACGTCAAGTAAGCACGTGAAAGACCAGTTGCCCGTTTAAGAAAATAAGCATCTAATATAAAAACAAACATTTAAAATAAAATAAAAATAGAACCATAATTAATAATATAAGAAAAATCCTGAAATCATGCATGAAAGAGTACCTACACAACTTAAGAGAAAAAGAATGAGAGTCCAATATACCTATAAGTGTGCAATGTGTAAAATCAAACTCACCTTGAGAGAATTAAAGTTAATTGAATTTCAACACTGAATTGACCATTTTTTCATAAAAATTAATCCCAATCTCAGTTTAATAACACTGTAGAAGCGATCGAAAGGGTAAATAAAAATGTTAATTATTTCTCCTGACCTATAGAAAGAATAACTTATAGGGTCTGTGAAAGGTATTCTCTCTCTTGTAGTTTTGCAAGCTGGGTTAAGTGATCAACCGCTTCCTTATGGGATGAAGGGAAAATTATATATATAATTATATATTGATTCTTTATTCCTGGATATATGGCTAAAATACGCTTCGAATATGGCGAACAGGGAATATAACTTTTCTTCTTAAATAATAATAATTTGTCTGACTATATGTTACACAAAAATACACCTATATAAATAGTTATTTCATCTACACTTAACACTACAACAATTCAACCAATCAGGATTAATATATATTTACTAGTTATTTTTACGTTCATTTTTGTAGAACAGCCTTAGCGCTCGAAGATATACTTAGTTTTTAGTAGAAGTTGGGATATTAGAAGATATAGTAGGTGAAAATTAGAGCGGGGAAGGGGGGGGGGGATTTTGCCCTTGTTGGGAGGGCATGGCTTTATTTTTTATTGATTTTTACTTTTGATTGCGCCGTTTGTCAGATCTTTTTGTCTTATGTTTGTGTAATTTCATGAGCTTTAGTGTTCTTCTTATTGTTTGTTCTGTAATGATTAGTTGTACTTATTTTTGTTGCCGACAATTTACCTCGTGTTTCTTGTGTTGTAATAATTCTATTGTTCGCTGTTTTCATTTATGTATATATTGATACAATGTTCTTCTATGTTGTATTGTGTTTTGTCTATGTATAAATTGATGTAATGACTTCTTGTGTACATAATCTTATGCTCGGGAACCGACGTTGGCGTAAGACTTTCGCCTGTAGACTTGCAGGTATATTAAGCATGCCGACTGTTTCCTGTACTTCAGGAATGGCACCATTCGTTAGAGTGGACAAAAACTTTTTCCTAAGTTTTGGGGTGACAAACATTGATAGGCTCCAAACGTTTCCTTCTGTGCAGATCTCTTTGCCTAAGTTGATCACGCCTTCTTACTTTGTTGATGAGCAGAGAAACAGTGTTCTGGACACATTGTAGTCTTTTCATCGAGGTTTTGCTGACCGCTTGAGAAACCACTGCGAGGTAGATGAGCTTAGCCCGGACATACATCAGATATAATTTTCTGATGTTGGCCGAGCTAAGATCTCTAAACTTGTATAGCTTGGAGATTTCTCTCCTTGCCAGGTTCCGCCTCTCCGTGTGGTGTCTCGAGTATCCATGGTCGATGATTTTAAGGCCCAGGACGGTGCCTTCGGCGGAGTAGCCGTATCTCCTCCCATCTATGAAGATAGGCCATGTCAACTCGCGACTCAGCGGGACGATCTTGAATTTGTCCCTGTTGGTCCTGATCTTCCATCGTCTCTCATACTGGCTGATGTTGTTGATTTCCGCTATAGTGCGAACCACCTGCGCCATTGCTCCTCTATCCGGGCATCAGACAATTTGACTGAGGTCATCTGCGAATTGCAGATAAATCGTGTCCCTGTGCACCGGAGTTGGGAGGTCGATCGTGAAGACCAAGTAAAGCAGAGGACTCAGGGAGCTTCCCTGAGGAACGCCCGCCTTTAGTTCGAATTTCAAACCTCTGTACCCTTCTGTCCATGACGAAGTCACAGAGGATCCTTTCCAGGATTAGATCTAGCTGGAGGTTCAGGATCTTGTATTAAAGTCCTTCCAGCCAGACTTTATCGAAGGCCTTTTGCACATCCCTCAACACAATGTCTTCATAGAGCCTATTCGCTTGGGTGTATGCTACTTTCTCTGTTAGGAGCGCTAGGGCGGTATCTGTGCCCCTTTTTCTGCGGAACCCATGCTATTGTAGGTTATGCGCTTCTAACTCGCTCAGTTAAACTTGTAGCCTATCTTCTGAAATCTTCTCGAAGATTTTTCCCTGTATCTCAAGAAGAGAGATCGAGCGATAGTCAGCCACCTGGTCTGGGAACTTGTTTCCTTTCAAGATAAAGATGAGTTTGGCCATCTTGTACCCGTCAGGGAAGTAGGCTGTATTCAATGCAGCGTTCATTTTGTTCGCCAAACCCTGAATAATTTGCCTTGGGGCATTTATGAGGTTATTCTTCGTAATCCTAGACCAGCCTGGAGCCCTCTTCTTGAAGAACCTTATGGTGTTCAAGGTCTCCTCGACAATTATTGGGCATCCGTGGTTAACCATCACTCTTTGTTGAGATATTTGCGGGTTTGGGTGGGTTTTATGTATCACTGTGCCGAGGTCATCGAGCACTTGGTCTTCGAAGTCCTGGTCGAAGTCCTCGTTCTCCTCAGGTGATATAGCAAATATCTCTTGCCAGTGAGCTCTAAATTTCTCTCGAGAGACTCTTGGTCCTCAATGGTGTCGTCTTCTTCTCTGATTTTAGGGCTGGGTCTGGGAGGCAGTCCTCTAATTCTTCGAATGTTATTCCAAAACTTTACAGGAATGTTCTCCTTGTCCAGCCTCCCAATGTTGTCTTTCTAGATTCTTCTTTGTTTTACAATTATTATGATTTTCAGTTCCTCTCCTAGATGCCTCATTCTGGCTGGCCTTTCCTTATTGGTTCCTGACCTGCCGATCTCGTCGTTGATTTCTCTATGTTCCCGGGCGATTTCTCTCATCTCGTCTGGCCACTTAGGTTGTGGGAGCATTTTATAGGAGATTCTAGGGACGCACTTCTCATCGGCTTGTATGAGGAGATTGGTGATCTTATTTATCTCCTCATCAATCTCTTCAAGATTAGCGTTTTCCAGGTCAGTTGGGTGGGATGTACTGAGTATATCTCTATATAGCTCCCAGTTAGCTTTAGCGTAACTTTTCCGAAGTGGAACTGGCTTGAGTAGTGGAGCAAGTGAGATCGTGGTGACAATCGGGATATGGTCGCTCGGTACCACTGATCCGGGCTCATTGACAATGTTGAAAGGGAAGTTTTTGCTCGTTAACACAATGTCCGTTTTTGTTGCCAAATGCTCTGCTACGAAGGTTGGGAAATCTGGACAGACACTCTGGAGTCTGGTTCTTTAGAGTAGCAGCTCCAGGATTCTTCCCCTTTCGTCAGTACTTCCGTAGCCTGATGCACCGCATCTGGCATTTAGATCACCGCCAAGCAGTGCTAATTTCCCTCGCCAAAAGAGGTAGTAAAAGTTAGAGATCGGCACTCCGTAAAGGGAGCGGCAATTTGCCATCCTGGCCGCCGTGCTGATGGGACTTAGCACCCCGTCCGACTCCAGCTTAGCCTCTTCTCCTCCCTTCAAAACACTTGTTTCCTCTCTTTTCATAAAACCTCTCTCACAACTTTCAATGGTCAGCCTCTAAGTTCACAGGGTAGATGCTGACCTTCTTCTTAAGTCAACCGTCCCGGATCATGGCTGAGGGGGGAGGAGACAATGTTCCCTAACCCTTGAGCTCCGGTCTGGGGTGGGTGGTTTTTAACAACCTGCTTTATCCCCACCCATACCTTCCCTACATCCCTTTTCATATCCTCTTCACAATCTATATATTTTTTACGCCGTGTTCAAGGTGGAGCCGCCATGCCGATGGACTGCCAGGCCACCAGGCGGGAGGGGTGGTCTTAAATGGCGGCGCCTGGCTCTGCCAGGCTTGTAAGCACCTCTCGCCTCCTTCTCTGGAGGTGCTTTCGGGCGCCTCCCTTTTACCAGCGGCAGTCCCCTCTGTTCTTTCCAAGGAGACTGCCAAGAAAGCCAGCAGGCAGCCCTTAGCCAGCCGCTCCACATCAAAGCGGCTCGGTAGGGCAAACCCCCTTAGGGAGAAGACGGAAGCCAGGACCCTTCCGTCGCTCCCCTCAAAAGACCTGCTGGCAAAAATACTGAACCTTGCCGCGGTCAAGGCCCATGCCTCCCCAAAGAAGACTAGTGACGATACTGCCAACGGGACCTGCGATGTCTTGGGGGTGATGGCAAACTGTAAGCCCCCCCTGAGATAGACATGGTACTTGAGGAAACCCAGCCTCAGACGGTAGGGCCTTCCATGGGGGTAATCCTGGCTCGGCGCCAAGAACCGAACCCGAATCCGCCCCGATGCAAGGTCCTCTTCAAACGGCTGGGGATTCTCAGGCAGTACAAGGAGGAAAGGGATCTGCTCCGGATAAAGCCCCTGCGACCACCAGGACCTTCTCCATTTCTGAGAAGGACCTGGCTGAGGCCGGTCCATCTGGCCTAGGGGGCTTCTACCGGCAGGGGTGAGAAGCGGGTTCATTCCCCGCCCTCCTCTCCAAAAAAAAGGAAGAAAACGACCAAAAAGACGAAGAAGATTCGGGGCTCCTCTCCATGCGTAGGGGCTACGGACGCGGATGGGTCTGCTGCCACTTTGGCAAGCGACCAAGCCAAGATCGGCACATCCGGCCCCTCTGCCACCCTGGGTAAGAAGCTCCTGACCATGACAAAGACCAATAGTGAACAGGGCGGAGCCTCGATGACATCGGGGCCCCTCATTCAGAGGTTACCTGGCGTTTTCGAGCCCGCTGGCTTCAAACGCTTCCTTGCTATTCGCTCCACTGATGGCACCATGTTGTCCAAGGGCAACATGATCCATCAGAGGAGAGGATTAGCTAGTGCAATTGGTAGAGAGCCGAAGGTGACCCGTTTCTCGGACGGGAGCCTTCCGGCGAATGCGGCGAATCCCGCCGAGGTGGCAAAGATAAGTGCTCTTCGGACACTTCATGGCACTCCAAAGAGGGTGACACCGCACTCTACCATGAACTTTGTGAAAGGAGTAGTTTATGCGAGGGAACTCGTTGACTACTCCATTGAGGACATCACCCTAGAGCTGGCCGACCATGAGGCGGTCAAGGTCGAACGTGTGATGAGAAAACAGGGAAGGGCTTCGAGACCCACCCCTACACTCTTCGTCACGTTTGACTGTGACAAGCTCTCTGAGTCAGGGCGTGCCGGTTGGTACCGCTACCGCGTGAAGGCATTCGTGCCACTGCCGCGGCGGTGCTATTACTATCACAGCTTTGGCCATGCAAATCGCTCATGTAGACGTGTGGAGTCGGGTCACCCAACGTCTGTGTAAATTGCTCCAAGGTTGCACACGATAAGTCCAAATCGTGTGTGGCCAATTGTGTCAATTGCGGAGAGCCGCACCCTGCTTATTCCAAGCAATGTGGTGCATATCTCCTTGAGAAAGAAATCCTGGCCGTTCAGGCCCAGGATCGACTCTCATTCCGCGAGGCAAAGGACTTGGTCCTGGCGCGCCCGGCTCTGCCTGGGACGACATATGCCTCAATAGTTAGAAAGGCACTCTCTGCTCCTGGCCCATCCAGGCCACCGAGCACGGTTGTTTCCGCGCCCACTCAGAGCCCTTCTGCGGGCTCCCTCCAACCCCGGCGCTTCCCTGGTTAGGCTGGCGGCAAAAAGGTTCATACCCTGCCCCGGCTAAAACCAGGGTTTCCCCCTCTTCCCCCACCGTGACCGTTTTCCGTAAGGCAAAACGGCCACGCGCCTCCACCGAGTCGTTAGACTCACAGGAGGCAACCCTCCTTAAGATGGTCTCTAGGCCATCTTACTGGGTTCCTAAAGCTGTTCCCCGAAAAGAGGACAGCAACAAAGGAGCTTCGGCTCCTTCGCCTACGCCCCGAGGTGGAGCAAGTGGCTCGGAGACGGTGGTTCCTCGAAAAGAGGGCTCCCCGCCTCCGAAGCCGCAACGCCCGCCTAAGGTTTCGAGGCCGAGGGAGGAAAAGACTCGCATGGCGAGCCCAACCTCCCCCAATAAGTCCTCGAAGGCGACAGCGCCTTCAGCGCGTCTGGCCAACAGCGCCTGGGCTTCTGCCCCCGAGAAGCGTACGGACATTCCCGTGAGGGTCTCCAGTTCAAGGAGGGCCCCCGCGTCTCCTCCGAGCTAGGCCTGGAGGGCATATTCCTTCAATGAAATTGCCGTGGACTCCGGGCCAACTGGGAGGAGCTGCGGAGGCTTGTCTCGTCCCGTTCCCCGTTAGCTATCGTTTTGCAGGAGACCATTCTAGGCGCGTGCCCCCTGCCCACCCTTCCGGGGTATAAGGGTCTTGCAACCCTACCACTACGGGATGGCCGGGCCAGGGGATGCGCAGTTTACACCCCGCATGATGTCTCCGTTCTTCCTTTCTCTTTAGATACCTCATTTTAGGCAGTGGCTGTGCAGCTGCCCCCTGGATAGGAGGTATACTATCATTTCTGAGTACATTCCACCGTCAGCTGACTTCGACGCTGGGGACTTCCGCCGCCTCGTGGCACGGTTGCCGAGGCCCTATCTCTTGTTGGGATATCTGAACGGCAGGCATCCTTTTTGGGTAGAGTACTTCATAAATCCCAAGGGACAAGTCCTTGCCGATCTGATCGAAGAGCTTGAGATGGGTGTCCTAAACGTGGATGAGTTTACGCATCACTGTCTGAGAACCGCTGCATTTTCTTGCCTCGACCTAACTTTGTGCTCTTCGGATGCACAGCCTGATTTTGATTGGGAGGTGGTCGATGACCTCCATGGTAGTGATCACTTTCCCATTCAAATATCATTTTCAAGGCAACTGCCACCTGAAAGACCACATCGCTGGTGCTTGGCGCCGGCGCGGTGGCCTGTTAGGAAATGACTGAATTCTCTATCTCAGTCGAGGAGTTTAGGTCGGTAGATGAGGCCGTTGAGTTCTTCTTCAGGTAACCTCATCGCCGCGGCCTGACTACTATTCGTAGGACGTCTGGCCGTTTTGCACGCCGACAACTCCCATGGTGGTCGGCCGAGTGTGAGACGGCCCTCAAACAGAAGCGTTATGCCTACATGCGCTATGAGCTCCGCCCGAACGATTTCACTGTCGCTGAATTTCGTCGGGCTAGGGCTAAGTTCGGGTATATTTCGAAGCACGCCCGCCGCTCTTCTTGGCGGGCATACGTGTCTTCACTTAACGGAAAGTCCCCTTTAGCTGAGGTGTAGAAGCAAGTCAAAAGGATTCGAGGCAAGTTCTAGCAGGACTTCCCTCCCGTTCTCCAGGAGAATGGGACCGCAATCTCGGACCCCGCGTCCGTGGCGGAATCCTTAGCGACCGCTTTTTCTGCATTCTCTAGCCTCGATGCTGCTCCGCCAGCATTCAACGCACGTTGTGATGTCGCGGAAGGTCGCCGGCTGGACTTTACCTCCAGAGGCGGAGAACCCTTCAACGACAAGTTTACTGTGAGTGAGTTGCGTTCCGCTCTCGCTTCGTGCGCCGACACCGCCCATGGTCCGGACGATGTCCCGTACGCCATACTTCGACACCTAGGTGAGCGAGTTATAGCCTTTCTGCTAGATTTGTTCAACAGGATCTGGGTGGAAGGTCTTCTCCCAGACTCCTAGCGAATCGCTACTGTGCTCGCCTTTCGCAAGCCGGGGAGAGATCACTCTACTTCGACCGGTTTTCGCCCAATCTCTCTAACCTCTTGCGTATGCAAGTTGATGGATAAATTGGTAAATGTTAGATTAGCCTATTTCCTGGACAGCGGAGGCCATGTTTTCTGCACAGTGCGGCTTGCGTAAGTTCCACTCCACGTCGAATGCTCTGCTCCAACTGGAAAATGCCGTCTACGAGGCTTTCCTTCTTAGACAGAACTACGTCATGGCGAGGCGAACAGATTTTGGTTTTCTTTGGCCAAGACTAAGGTGGTGCACTTCTTCCGCCATCCACGGCTTCATCCCGACCCAGATTTGTTTCTTAATGGGGTGCGCCTAGATGTGGTTGAGTCGCACCGTTTCCTTGGTCTTGTATTCGACCGACGCCTCACCTGGGAGGCTCATATTCGCACCCTTAGGGTCTCCTGTACCGGCGCCGTGGATATTCTCCGTTCCGTGACGTTTAGCGCTTCGGGCGCTGATAGGGCTACTGCCTTACTTTTTTATCAATCCTTTGTTCGCTCGAAGCTCGACTACGGATGCGAGTTTTATGCATCCGCAGCCGAGCGCTTATTGCGGAAGGTGGATTCGATCCACCACACCGGCCTTCGCCTTGTGACCGGTGCCTTCCGCACTTCCCCCATTGAGAACCTGTTGGTCAATGCTGGAAAGATGTCACTCTGCTTTGCGCCGCGTGCAGTGCATCACTCGCCTGTACGCACGAGCCCGGCGCCATCTCAGTCGCCAACAGCTCTCACTGCATCCGCAGCTGATCTCGATGGTGCCTATGCCGCCGAGAGACGCCAGTCATACCCTAAGCCCTTTCGGTTTAGGGCCAGGAAACTCCTTCGAGAGGTAGATATAGCTCTCGGGCAGGTGGCGCCCCTGGTTCTGCCCAGGAAGCCACCCTGGAGGGTACCACATTTGGCTATTTGTCGCCACGCCTCTGCTCCCAAAGCTTGTACTGCGCTGGGAGTATTGCATTCGACCTTTTTGGAGCACACATCGTGTCACGCTGGTACCGTTCCAGTGTATACGGATGGCTCTAAGTCCCAAGAGGGGGTGGGCTTCCACGCCGTACCCCCTCTGTTTGAAGTTAGCGGGGCTCTTCCAGGCGCTGCGTCTGTCTTCACGGCCGAGCTGGAGATTACGCGACGTGACCGGTTCGGAGATTGGATTGTGATCTATAGCGACTCACAAAGCGCCCTGAGTGCTCTCGAAGCATTGAAATCTCCGCATCCCCTGGTTCGTGAAATTCGTGACGCCACGGTTTTGGCGAGCCGGGCAAATGTCGAGATTATCTTCTGCTGGGTTCCTGGACATGTAGGAATTGTGGGGAATGAGCGCGCCGATGAGGGCGCCATAGAGTCCTCGAGGACTCTGCGACCGGACCAGCGTTTCGCTCTTCCTCACACTGACTACATGGCAGGAATACGGGCAGCTCTTCGGACTGCTTGGCAAAGAAGATGGGAGACGGTCGAAGGGAACTTAAAAATGCGTACCATTGCGCCGCGACTCTTCCCATGGACCTATCCCCCAATGCCGCGGCGGCTTCAGGTTGCTTTCTGTCGTATCCGAATCGGGCACACTCGTGTGACGCATCGCTATTTGATGGAGGGCTCGCCTGCGCCCTATTGCAACGACTGCGTCGTCCCCCAGACTGTTCGGCACATTCTTGTCGAATGTCCCAGTCTGGGTGATGTTCGCGCACGACACCTGTCCCGTTACCGGGATGGGCGGGGTCACTACCGCCTTTCCCTTGTACTCGGGACGAGTACGTGCACTTTGACTGGTGGACTTGTTGACTTTTTGGGGGAGGCCGGCCTTTTCCCTTTCATTTAACCAGGTTCAATTGTTGTTGTTGTTTTTGTTATTGTTTTTGTTATTGCTTTGTTATTGTTATTGTTATTTCTTTTTATTGTTGTTTCCTGTTCAATTTTTTTATGTAGCCTAGAACTATGCTGTTTGTTTACGGCGACTTATGCCTAAGTCGGCTGTCGCCAGATAGCCCCTTAATTAAAAAAAAAAAATAGAGATCGGCAGGTATTTACGTCGTGGAGGTTCATAGGCTTCTGCCACTGTCAGGTTTCCAACCAGGGTAGGTATTTCTAAAGCCACAAATGATTCATCTAGGTTTGGAAGCGATCTGTATGTAATGTTGTTTCGGATCGCGATGGCAGCGCCATCATATCTTTCCTGTGTGTGTCTTTTGTTTATTAATGTGGAGTTTGGTATCTTTATCTTGTTTGTGTTTGTATTAACACCGTGTTCAGTGATGAGAATTAGGTCGGGATCTACTTTACGAAATATGTTTCCGTAAGGAATGTGTTTCCCTTCCCATCCATTGACTGTGAGTATTCTTAATGTATTGTTCGTGTTTTCCATGTTTGTGTTGTCTGGTGTTTGTGCGTTTATGTGTGTGTGTCTTCTTCTAGTGGTTTTTGTTACGTGTATTTTTTCTGTTCGTAATTCTTGTAAATTCTGCCTTGCTTACGGCGAGGCAGGAGTCCAAATAGAGTTTTATTTTGGTCTCCATGAGCGCTGTGTCGATTAGCGCTTCTTGGTCTGGTGAGTCATAAGACCATTTTAGTAGTCCCGTTTTTACTCCTTCGATGATTTCCCCTACCTTGGGGTCTTCTGGAAAGGAGGTTTCAACATTTCTATAGAATTTGATATTAATCTCATCTCATCGTATTTCTTGTTCTGCCTTGAATTCTTCCTTCTGTTTTTGCTCCTCGCTCTCTCATGGATCTTAGGAGGCTGGGAGCCTTCTTGTTCACCCTCGGATGAAGAAGCTGAGCTTAAGATGTTCCCCTCAGCCTGCTTGATTCCTCTGGCTGATATTTTCGCCCTCTCTTCCCCTTTCTTCCTGGCCTCAATTCTGGGGTCCCTGTTTGGAGACCTTTGAGGGGCTGGGGTTGATTCCGGGTTCTTATTCTTTTCCTCACTTCCTTCTTCGTCCCTTGGGAAAGCGGTCGCTGGTGCTTTTTTCTCTGAGCCAAATTGCATCTGGAGGACTTTTCCTAATGGTGGGTTCTTCAGGGGCCACATCTCTGCCAAGCGATTGTTTTTGAGCATGATGTTTAACTCTTTAGCAAAGCAGCCGGGGTTTGTTAAATTGCGGACATGGGCATAAAAAATGCCAGTGAGGATTTTGGTTGAGTTTTTATCCTTCTTGCCTACCTTTATATTTATATGTCCTTTACGCAGGGATGTTCTTTTCATTTCCTGAGGGGGTGGCTTTTGTCGCTTGGTCATAGGAGAAGTTAGGCCTCCTAACTCCTAATGTCTCCTTCTCTTCCGCCTTTCTTTTTAAGATCTCTTTTTTCCTGGGGCAGGACATCGCTATTGCCCCATGTTTCTGTCCGCAGTTTGGGCACTTCTCTTCTTTTGCTGGGCATTTGCGCCACTTATTTTCACGTTGAAGAGAAGTAGCCCTCTCTCTTTCACCTTTGTCGCCATTTCTGTGTCTGTAAACTTGATCTTAAAGACATGGTGATAATCTGTGTTACCACGTTTGTTCTTAAACTTGATAACCTCAGCCGCCCTCACCCCTTTTTGATTTTTCTTAATCTTCTCCTTGATTTCTTCTTTGGTGTGCTGGCCTATTCAAGGGTCCAGCCTTCGGCAAACCACACTCCTGTGTGTTTGGATTTGAGGTTGCGTGGTTGTTTGGAGGTTTATATTCTTGAGGGTTTTAATCCCTCCCTTCTTTGTGAGCGTTTCCACGTGTTTTTTGTTTTCACATATTGGGACGTATCATGCAGGCCTGTCTATTTGCCTTAGGACTGCCACACTAAACTTGTCGAACAGGGTCTCGTAGACTTTGCCCTTGTCTGGTTTTTCCTGGCCGCTTATACACATTAGTGGGACCCTCGCGGCATTTTGAGTCATCATTATGGTGGTGAACACCCCTTGAGGAGGGGGGCGCACTCTTAACTGTTTTTTTTATGCTATTATGGACTCACTACTATATATGTTTTTGCTATTCATTTGGAAAAAAATATTTTCTGAATGCCTTTTGCGAGAAAAGGGCCTCCCTCTCGATAACCCACCACCGGGATGAAAAGGGTGAATGATGATAATGGATGCTGTGAATCCGGGTGGGAACCTCTTAGGGGTGTGATTATATGGCGGACTTATTGACAACGCTGCCACCCCAATGGTGTTTTAATCGCGACCGCATCTTAACATGCCATAAAGATGGTTGTATGTCCCTCTATGGTCCTGGAAGGGGCAACCACTGTCATGATCAGTGGAGGTAGCAGTCCTTCCTTTATCCGGAATGGTTTCTTAAATTGTTTTCG
Organism: Ceratothoa steindachneri; assembly: GCA_963969495.1. Classification (NCBI taxonomy): domain Eukaryota; kingdom Metazoa; phylum Arthropoda; class Malacostraca; order Isopoda; family Cymothoidae; genus Ceratothoa; species Ceratothoa steindachneri. The sequence goes on from OZ018326.1 coordinate 18,064,321, forward strand.
GCTGTGGGCTACTCCTCAAACCAGCTTCCTCCAATGCCCCCAACTACGGCCGTGCTATTGCCCGGCACAGATGGGACGAAACATAAATGGCAATCCCCTCTCACATCCGACGGCAGTTCACGCAGTGGGGAGGCGCCAGGGACTTAAGCAGTCATCTGCTTAAGTGGGGCCGCTAAAAAGGAAAGATAAAATTATTAGTGATGGTGAAGGGGGAAAAAATTAGTATCTTTCTTTCGTAAAGTTCGAAGGCGTATTTGGGAAATTTGGCTCGAAACTTTCCCTCATTTGTCTTAAAAAAGGTAGAACTAAAAGTGTATAGTCTTAGTATAGTGGATAGAGTAGTTAGTATAAAGTGCTGAAGAGGAATGAGTAAAAGTTAGTTGCTGGATGACCAGCCATCTCTTTGGTTCTTATTTTTTTTATTTTCCCTTATTATTCTTCTGTATTCTTGCTGGGGCTTTCGCGCCTCTGTAGTTCATCGGTGTTTTGAATTTTTTGATTTGCTTTTTGTTGCGGATTTTCTTGGTATGTTTTCTGCTTTGAGTCTGCAATCTCACCTTGCCGTGTATCTTGTCGGCGGTTCCTCCCTCGGATAGGGTCTACCGCTTCTAGAGTTGCCGCTGTTGTTTATTCTGTGGTTATGTGGAATATCAATCGCTCTTTTCTCGTCGTCGTTCATTATACGATCCAGTTTGTCTCAAACCTTAATTGCTCTTCTATGTAAGGATATGTTCGTAGTTAGGAGTTCAATCTCGTTATGAAGATCTCTTATTCCTTTGCACTCACTCCTTCTTGTGTTGGTGATTATGGAAACCGCTGACTTTTGCATCTTTTTGAAGTTTCATCGTGACTGTTTTCGAGAACCGGTTCATTGGGATAGCTGGGTAGAGCAGCCTGGCTTTGCAGATGGCGTTGTATATTTTCTTTAGGTTTTTTCTCTTTAGGTTTCTGAGTTGGAACAGTTTTACTAGATGTGTTTTTGCCTGGTTGATTCTATTCGTAATGTGTTTTAATAGCCACCTCCGGTGATCTTTAGCCCGAGTACATTTCCTTCTTTTACATAGTGGTATCTCACCTCTTCAACCTCTACTCTTGAGGTCAGGCGCCTCCCCACTGGAATAATTGAGAACTTCTCTGGATTGGTGCGAATTTTCCATTTCCGTACAAACTCGTTAATATTGGTTGGGGGATGTCTATATGTGCTGTTCGCCACTATCGCGATGTCGTCGGCGAATTGTATGTACGTTCTTGTATCGTGGACCGGCCTTGGTAGATCCATCATATATATGCTTTATAGTGTTAGGGTTATACAGCCCCCTTGGGGGACACCTTGTAGGACTTCCAATTCCAGGCTATCGAAGCCTGCTATTGAGAAGAACGCTGACCTGTCAGTTATATAATTGCAGAGGCATTTGGTTAGGGCGAAGGGTAGCCCTTGTCTTTTAATTTTATATTTCAGGCTAATTCATCAAACTTTATCAAACGCCTTTTATACGTCTGTGAGTACGATGTCTGTGTAGTTTCTATCGTATTTGGCCTTTGCAAGTGATTCGATCAGAATGGCTAGTGCAGTCTCAGTATTTCTGTTCTTTCTGAATTCGTGCTGATGGTTTGGAATCAGTGTACTCTCTTTAAAGTTCTTGACTAGTCTATCGTTTATAGCTCTCTCCATTAATTTGGCCACTGGCTCTAGTGTTGTGATTGGCCTGAAGTTTCCTGGGTTGTTTGGTGGTTTGCTAGGTTTCGGTAGAAAGATAATCTTAGCTCTTTTTAGTGCATCTAGAAAGTATCCTGCGCTTAGAGAGGCGTTGAATACTGCTGATATCCGTAACAAAAAGGTGACTGGTACGCGTATTAGCGTTTCTTTTGTTATCTCCGATGCTCCATGTGCGTTCTTTTTAGTAGCCTTGAGCGTTTTTTTAATTTCTTCTAGGAAAACGAAATATAAGGGAAAGTGTTTTATTATTTTTCAATATAACTACCCTCGACTTCAATGCACTTGTGCCACTTGTCCCTGAAGCTTCGAATTCCGGACAACCAAAAATTTCCCGAATGCTATTCAATCCAGTCCTCAACGGCGAGATTGACATCTTCATCGTCCCAAAACCGGCGACCACGAAGTGCAGCCTTAAGCTGGCGGAATAAAAAGTAGTCGCTAGGGGACAGATCTGGGGTGTAGGGGGATAGTTGAGCTCCTCGAATCCGCACTCGCGCATGGCAGCTTGTGCAACTCTGGCCTTGTGGACTTTAACGACGTTGAAGTCGATCATGGGGTGTGAGGTTTCTAGGCACCCAACGGGCAGAGACCTTGGCATGGACAAATTGTCGTGGATGATGATGATAACACTTCCATGTGATATTCCAAGTTCTCGCTCGTTTTCTTCGACCTTCAGCCGTCGATTTTCGAGGATCATCCTCTCCACACGGGCCACATTGTCCTTGGTGGTCACGTCTGACGGGCTTCCTGGACGGGGGTCATCTTCAAGGGACTCACGACCCTGCGGAACTCCCTATTCCAGCCAGCAAAGGTTGCATAGGAAAGGGTGGTGTTGGTGTACACTGTAACCATGCGTTCATGGATCTCTTTTGCATTCTTGCCTTCCTTGGTCAAATATTTGATCACTGCGCGGTGCTCAACCTTCTCCATTGTTGAAAAATATGTGACTGACGATCTTCGATCAGCTGCTGCTTCCTAAATAGGCGAGGCAGGAGCGTGTGGCTGCAGGTCCTGACTTGTCATAACTTGTCCTAACACCCTGATAAACAGCCATCCTGCTTCCTCTTTTTGCCCTACCAATTCGCAAAATTTATTGACCGTTCTTTGTATGTTGAGGAGTATTTCTTGACGATTTTGTTCCAATTCCTCTACCATTCTTTCTTCGTGGGGGCCGTGGAAATCCTCATTTTCGTTAAGGGAGATATCAAAAACCATCCTCTAGTGTTCCTGGAACGATTCTTTAATTTCTTGGATCTTCTTTTCCATTCCATTTTCGTTTTTGAGTCTGATTTTTGGCCTCGGCTTTCTCTTTCCCCTGGCAATGTTAATTTTCAGCCATATTTTGGTAGGATTCAATTTATCATCTATGGCTTGCACGAAAAGGTCCCACCTTCTGTTTCTTTCTATTTTTATTTCTTCTATCAGTTGGTTTTTTACGTGGTCTTTTGCGTTGTACGATCGCCTCTCTGAAGGCCATTTTATTCGATTGAATTTCTCGTGTCTTTATATTCCTTTTCGAGATTTTCTATTTGGGCTGACCTGATTGGATGCGGTAATGTTCTGTACGTTGTTGTGGAAACATGTTTTTTTTATCAGCCCTAACAAGCGCCTCCATGATGTCATCGATCTCTTTGACTATTTCTTCTAGTGAGGCCTCAGTTAGGTCTCTCTAACCGTAATTGGCGAGCTCTTCTTCGTAGATGGTCTAATCTGCCTGTCTATATGATTTCTCGGTAGGCACTTTAGTTGAATGGGGTCCTTAGACAAAGTCATTACCACCATTTCGTGGTCACTAGTTGATGGTGTGCCTTCCTATATGATGTAATTGAACTGAAGGTTCGGGGTGACAAGAGTATATCTGGGTTGTAGCATTATTCTGGCCCAGATACATCGAAAAATCCGATCCCAGACGCTCCACTATCCCTCTTTCCATTAGTTGGTCGAGGTTTCTTTCGGCTCTATTGTGGTTCCAAGTGTAGCCGGAGGCTCTACCCCGGGCATTTAAATCACCCATGAAGACTGTTTGGTCTCTGGCCGAATATTTATGTGAAGTTGTGGAGGTGCGAGAAGTCTCTCCTTGGGTTTTGGTAGCCCGTTTCAACTATAAGATTGCCTGTGGCTGTTTTAATACTTATCGCTAAATATGCTTCGTCAATGTCTTTAAGTTTTTGGTAGTTTATATCATTACGGATTGCCATAGCGTCTCCGTCGTAGTTGATGTCGTTTGTGGTCCTGGTGATTATAGTGTAGTTGAAAATATTGATTTTGTTTCTTGCCGGGTCTATATTGATCTCGTTTAGCAATATGACGTCCGGATCTTCTTTTAGGTACGCATTGCTGAGAGAGAATCTTTTATCATTCCATCCAGCCACGTTGTGACATATTATTTTAAATTTTCTTCCGTGGGCCATTACTTGTGTTTTCTTTCTTCCCTGCTTCCTCTTCTCTCTGCCTTATGCGCTTGGCGCTAGGTGGGCGATTTTGTCCTTCCACTTCTATTCTTCTTAAATTCCTCCTTCTTCAGTGTACAATGTATTTCCTGCGGGATTTCTAGGCTGCCTGCTGTTAACATTGCGAATACCTCACGTTCTGAATAAGGGCCTTCGTAATCATATTTATATATTCCCTTTTGATACCTTGTGCCAGGTCTTCATTGTTATCGGGGAAGGGCTTTTCCTCACAGGCGTAGATCTTTAGGTTGAAGTCTTGGTAATCTTCATCCCTTTCTCTCACAAGCTTTGGGGAAGAAGCTGGGCTTGGTCCTTTTTGGGTCTGGTTTGCTGCTTTTACTTCCTTATTATTGTTGTTGCCTCTGACGATTTCTATCTCCATCTCTTCTTACTGTCCTTTTTGTGTAGTCTTCCTTAGCCTCGGCTCTATTCGTTGCCCTGTTGGTCTTCGTGTTTTTTTCTTGGCTAGGGGCCTTTTGCTGTGCTTGGGTTTGGTCTATTTTTGTTGGTTTGTTATGTATACTTAATATCTCCGCCGATGGTGGGTTTTCGGGAAGCACATCTCGTCTAAACCGTTTTTTTTCTGCATTAGATTTAATTCCCTTGAATATGAGCATTGGTTTGCTATATTCAACACATTTGCCTATAGAATACAATCTAATATATTCAGGGACTCCCCTTACTTGACTTCGATGACATTTTTAACCGGCTGGATCTTTTCGGCTGTGGCTTTAGCTACCTTAGCGAATGTAAAATTCTGCTTTCTTCTTCTGCTCTATCCCCCTCTTTTTTCTTATTTTCAATATGCTCTCTCTTCATGGGGCATGCCATTGCCAGGGTACGATGGTTTACATTGAAGTTCAAACATTTTTTCGTCTGTGAACTTCCCGCCACGTATAATTTTTCTCACTGCACTCAGAGCACCATTTTATGTCTCTTACCGGACCTTCCCTTGTATTGTGTTTCTCTAGCACGTTGCTTTAAAGCTAGTTAGTATATTGATGAATTCATCCATTTTGGTTTGATCGGGCGTGATTTTTAGATTAAATGCGAGAATAACTGATTCCCTCGCCGCCTTTTCACCCATATTTGTTTCACGGAATATTACTTTGAAAACATGGGAGTATTCTGTATTGTTTGCATGGTTGGTGAATTTAATTATTTGTTTTACCTTTGCCCATGGTTGTGCTTCCTCTCTCTCCTCTACTTAATCTCGTCCGCGTTATGGTCTCCTATATAGGGGGCAATTTGACGGCAGTATATAGTTTTTTGGGCCTCTATTTTTGGGGGCTCTTTAGCTTCCAATCCAATCCTTGTTAGTTCCTCTGTGGCTTTTTCCAAAAGGATTTTGTCCGCATCTCTATCGTGTTGGCAGATCGCGATGCCGGAGTTAGTGTAGTCTAGTAGCCTAACCAGCACTACACTTAGTTTCCCGTAGATTAGCCGAAATACATTGGTCCTTTCGAGTTTTCGCGTGCCCTTCTTGACGCGCAAAGGGACCCGTTTAGTGATGCTTATCTTCTTACTATCCGGTTCTCTTCTTTATCTTCATCAGCTAAGAGAATGAAAAGAGTAGGCAGATATAGTTTGCTGTTTTATCCGTTTATACTGATCGGCTTATTCAGCTGGCGAGTCGGTATTCTCTACCTACCTATCTACCTATACCCTAGCTCTAGCAGTGTAAGCTTCACCTTACTTGTGTCCGCCGCTCACACGAAATCTAACCCATCCCGGGCTAAGCTTCGGCCTGCGCCGATTTAGCCGCCCGGTTCAGTTTTGGCTCTTGCACAAGTAGGTATCTAAGAAGACTTCAAGCTTCCCTACCCGACTCGCCCTAAAGAGGGTGGATAGGAAAGTGAGACTGCTTCTTTGTGGAGAGTCCAGTAATCATCTGGTCTGATAGTTGATGTCTCTTCTGTATCTTCTTTCTTCAATTAGCAACGATGCAAAAACGATGAATTTCGCCTTTCAAAGTTCAAGGTTTCGATTGCCTAAGGTTCTTCTTGAGTAAGAAATTTTGTTCCGCTCTCCGGCACGCAATCAGCCTTTAGACATAAGCACTGTAATGATTGCCCAATCAGCGCCATGATAGATTTAAAATTACACTAACGCTCGAACCGTTTACACATAAACACGGCTGAAATTAATTTTCCCAATGAGCAAGGACAACCTGAAAAATTGCTCAACGGAATACACAAAGGCAAATACAAATGGACATACGAAGGGCCATGGTCCCTGAAGGAAATAGGTGGACTATTGATGGAGCGCGCGATTTACATCCCGGACTCGTGCTTACACACCATCGATTCAGCTGTCTTTAAGGTAATGGAGAATGGCCACAAGACTTCGGAGTATTACTTAACCTCCAAAATAGCAAATAGTGTTAGCAAGAAGTGAACAAATCAAAGTGATTAAAACAAGTTATCAAATTGCGAACAATTGAACAAATTAAAGCGTCTAAAATAAGCAATCTAAAGTGAGAAAAGTGAATGAATCGAGTGAATAATAATTAAAATGGTCTAATAGTGTAAAACATAGAAAAATAAACTAACGATTAAGCTAAACGAGAATAAAAATATAAGTACAACTATTTAACAGATTAGATAATAATTTAACTCGTGAGGAAATAGTAATATCATAAAGTGCTACCAAAATAAAGTTTTAAACGAAACAAGAGGAAATAGTAAAACCAGAACAATTAATTTATCTAAATAGGACTAAAAGAACAACTCAATTGAAAATAAGTGCTAAAATAAATAAAATCAAACATAAAATGATTATATTAAAAATTTACTTCAAACCTTTCTCTATAAATTTGACTTAAAAAATTATCTCTAAAAATTATACTGTTTAAATAACAAAAGTTAAAAACATTTCATGTATTCTTTCAAAACAATATGTGCTAATAAGTTGACCTCCCCGTTGATTCCGGGAGAATCTGTTTCCCTAATCATACTTACAGTTTACTCTTATTATTATTCTTCGCTAAATTTTTAAAATTATTACTTCACCCCTACACCTATCTATTGTTTTATTTTACATATATGTATAAAAAAAAATATTTTAACATTTTTAAAATGGAAAAACCTATTGTATATTTATTGCTTTAATACATCATCATCATCATCATCATCATCATTTCCCAATGAGTGAATACAAAGTTTTTTCCTATAAAATTGTTTCTCTTGGTATGTCAGTTCTGCAAAAGGATGTAACGGAAAGTGAATATTAGCCAAATGTTCCTGACGATTATATCCTCTCGCGAAATATTCTCGCTCAAAATCAATTTTCCTCCATGTGTAAACAATAAGTGTGGTTCAAATTAAACACCATCCAAAGTGATAGTGCTACCACAAAACAAGGATTACAGCAAGTAAACGGACACCAGAATCTTCACTTCCAAAGGTAAAGTGGCATTTGGATTTTGGAAATTTTATCTTTTTCTCTGTTTTTCTCGCCTTCCACTATTTAATCACACATAACAAAATGAAAAGGACGACAAAATGGCGAGCGACATACTAAGAATTAGTCTGAGGACTCTCCTCGAAAGGACAAAGCCTAATCGGGAAGATGTCTTCGCCATAGTCTACGGAACGTTGAAAGTCGCTCTCGTGAGACTAATTGACACCCCTTTTGGGTATACGGCCATATGCCAGAAAGAAAGTGACGCGAAGCTCTTGGCCTTATTCAAGGCAACGAAGGTATTCAATGCAATCAACCTAACTTCCAAAATCCCTTAATAAATTCAGGCACACCGTAGTGTCATTTGCCGCAGGCTTGATTCCTGGGTGGAGCACCACTCAAGCGCTGAAATCTCTCAAGAGATCGGGAGAAATCACCATTGGGCTATGAAGTCTCTGAAGTGATCAAATTAAGAGACTACATCCACGTCTTTAAGGTGATTTTCCCAGACACGAGAATGGCACAGAAGGCCAAAGAAGTAGAACTCCTTCTCTTTCACGTTAAGGTCTGCCCTGACTAGATTGAAAGAGAAGAATTTACTGAAGTCCAGACATGTTTCAAGTACTACAAATTTAACAAGCACACAACGAGAGAATGCCCTAAAACAGAAGTAGTTTGTTCCATCTGTATTAAAACTAAACACGATGACGTGACTGCAGAAGCAATGAGAAACGTTGCATAAAATGCAACGGGGAACATGGAGCCATGGCAATGTCATGACCAGTTAAGAAAGATGCTATTAGGAAACAGCAGCAAAAGAAAAAAGAGGAAGAAGAGGTGAGAACGAACAGATCTTATGCCAAAGTGGCAAAGGCGGCAGTCGGTGAGGCAGCAGCTCAACGCACCTACGTTAAAGAAGAGAGCAATAGTCGACCAGGATCATGTGTTGCATTTACTATGCGTACATACCAAATTTAACAAACCCAGTCTCTTTTAAAAAAGAGATGGAACAACGGCATGAACGAGATGTGGTTCCTCGAGAACCCACCTTCGGAGGAAGTCCTTCGTATCCAAATGCAGCCCCCCCCCCAATTAAAACCAGGGTACTTTTTTCTTTGTTACTCTCTTTCTCTCTCTCGCTCTCCTCTCTCTCTACCTCTATCTCTCTTAAGTAGAGGAAGAGGTGACGCCCCCTTGTCGAGGGAACATAGCTTGTGTGTACCTTTGACTTTTCGAGCTATGTCGGCGGGGGTACCTCTTCTGGGTACCCCTGGTAGGGCTTCCCTTGTCGATTTGGTCGGAAACGAGGTTCCAGACTGAGTGCGTCATTTCTTCCTATTTCTACCCTATCCTTCTCCTTTTTTACTTTTATCCTATCTCTCCCACGTATACAAAAGAAATAAAAAAAAATAAAAATATATCCTACTTCTATCGTGTCACTCTTTACCCTTTTTCCTTATATCTACATATAAGGACCTGGCAGCCTACCTCAGGCGTCAGAAGAGAGGCGTTGGAACATCTAAAAAAACGCCAATTGACGCTCACTGGTTGCGAGAGACTAGGACTAGAGGTGTCCTAGGCGTTGGGGCACGATGAATTGGATGGGGGTAGTTCCCCTTCAACCCCTTCCCTGGCGCGTAATTATTGACCATTACCAGTGAGCTTTGACGGATGCCTCTGGTAGCATCGGTCCGAGGTGACGGCCCTTTGTTCCCAAGTTGGTTGCAAGGCCAATAAAAAGCCTTGAGTCGAGTCTCTTGGTGTGGCAGGATATCCATTGAACGCTGCTCCGAGATCTTGTCCGTCGTAAAGGGAACTAGTAGGAGTTTAGTACGGGGCGTGCTCCGTTGTTCACCTGGTGAGAAATCGATGGCCCCTTCGGGAACCGTCAGTGCTGCTTGGTTGGGAGCCACGGCACGCAGAGGTTTGATGACTCGGTCGGAAGAACAGCAGCACATGGAGCGTGCCTTCTGAAAGATCCGAAAAAAAATATCCAAAGGATAGGTGGGAGCGACTCACGCGGGGCGAAATCGCCACCCTCCTTTTTTACTATAGAATGGTCGCAAAGTTTTGAGAGAGAGTAAGTGTTCAAAATGACCGGCAAGAAAGGACCATGAACACTCAAATACACGTGCGCAATATGCCACATAGATAAGTGGTGCGTGGACTTTCCGGAGGGGTGTTATTCAAAATGCCGCCGGCCATTTCCTGCACTGACTGTATTTTAAATGGCCAAATCAAGGAGCTAAAAGAAACATGCAGGGCTTCCGAAAAAAGGTCTAAGAAGTTGGAGGAGAAAATAAACAGCCAGGAGTTGGATAACGCTGGACTGATTCGCAGGCTAGAGGTCAGGATAGCAGAGCTAACGTCAATCCCTGTAGTAAACACTGCATATGCAGTATTACCCCCAGAGCTAGGTCAGCAGTCTACGGATAAACACTCAAAGAAAAAGTAAAAGAAGGGAAAGGAACAGGAAGAAAAGAAAGTTAGAACAGAAGATAAAGTAGAAGCAGAAGAAGAGAAAGTTGAAGCAGAAGATAAAGTAGAAGCAGAATAAGAAAAGATAAAAACAAAAGAGAATATAACAGAAGAAGATAGGGGGGAAAAGAGGAATAAGAAAAAGAAGAACAAAAAAAATAAGATGAAGAAGAATGAGGGAACCGAGAGTTTGCTTCCGGAAGGAAAGCCTCAAACCTCTGCACGGAAATGCCCGAGAGTTACCCTTGTAGGCGATTCCCAAGCACGAGGTTTGCAGCCCCTGCTAGCACCCGCCCTCGCACTAGTGTGAAGGTATGCTGCCAGCCAAAGCGGGGAAACCACTACATCAGGGTAGAGGCTGAGAAATCTCAGATCTCCGAGAATTCAGTCGTTGCCCCGATGGTGAGTGGAAAAGACCTCTACCTCCGAAGGGGCAAAGAGGCCCCAGCGAGAAAATTCTCAGCACGGTCATGGGAGCCGTGGATGAGTGCGAATTGAAAACTCGCAGACGGGTCGTTATAGGGATGCTCCCAAGAAGAGGTCCTAGCCGGACAGCTCACTCTAGAAACGTGACCTTGAACCATCGCTGGTCTGACCTCTGTAGGGCGGAGGGGGTTTCTTTCTGGACCCTTACCGCACCTTTTACAGTCGAAACAACCTCGACCAAAGGGACGGAGTGCACCTTTCATTCAAGGAAAAGTCTGTACTCTGTAACTTAATCCAGGATGTCGTAGAACGGACGCAGAGGAGCGTCCGACCCAGGATGATGGTGGACGTAAGACAGTATGCCCGTTTCACTCTTGGAACTACGTTCTTAGATGTGGCAAAGAAGGGTACTGCCGCACAAAAGAAGCCGGGAAACGGAAGAGCGTAGGGAGACCTACACTGAGGGACTCCCTCAAAGTTCTTCTGTTCAATGCGAGGTTAATCAGGAATAAGTTTCTTGAGCTCCGTGGCCTCTTAACAACAGAGGAACCTGAGATTGTGGCCATAACGGAGTCGTGGATAAAAACTTCAAGCCGAGACTTTGAAGGTCAATTCACGATTCCGGGTTACCAGCTCTTCCTGAAAGATAGGCCAGACAGAGAGGGTGGCGGTGTGATGTTGTATATGAAGGATACTATCAACTCGACAGGTTGCAACATCGTATCCGACCATGAACTACTAGGTGTTGACCTAGAGATAGGTCCTGCCAAATACAGGACCCTGGTGCTTTATAGACCTCCTGCCAACTCATTGAAAAGGACAGAGATCTGTACCAGCTACTAGGAGAACTTGGTGAAGACAGAGTGTGTATCGTCATGATGGATTTCAACACACAAGTTGACAGGCAAACCAGAGAACCCTGTGGCGAGAACGCACTACTCATGGAGTTCGCGAACAAAAAGTTCCTAACTCAATGGGTGGAGAGCCAACGAGAGGAGACAATATCTTCGACTTGGTTTTCACCTCTGAGGATGACATCGTTGACAACCTCTCTGTTGGCGAAGAGCTCGGTGGCAGTGACGACCGACTAATTAGATTAGTAGTCACAGTCCCCAAGGCAGAGCCTGCAACTAGTAAATCGAGAAAATCTGATTTTAGAAGAGCATCCTTTGCAGTTCTACGCGCTGGACTGACTGACGCGAGGCAGAAGGGAGCGATGCTGTTGAAGACTCGTGTAACTGTTTCAAAACCACATTCATGAGTCTTTAACGAGTTTCATCCCCCTGAAATGCTCCCGTCGGTCTTCTGTTCAACCAAAGTGGTTTAATCGAGAAATTGGCCAACTGCTTAGGGAGAAGAGAAATGTGTCCCGGCAATCTAAGATCTTGGGGGACTTTGACGAATACTGGAGGCTAGCCAGAAAAGTAAAGTCCAGCATAAGGGCGGCTAAGCGGTCTGAGGAACTCCGAGTGGCGAGACTCTGTAAATAGAATCCAAAGAAGATTTTGGGCATGTAAACAGCCGAGAACCAATCGGTTGAACGATTGACCCTTTAAGGAATGAGGTGGGGACATTAAAGCACTCAGATGCAGAAAATGTTAACCTCCTCAACGGCTACTTTTCTTCAGTGTTTACTGAAGAGTGTGGTCATATCCCTCAGCCGATGGATTCCTACTCCGGAGAAAAGCTGGAGGATTTGGACTTCACCGAAGAAGAAATAGAAAAGAAGATCACTAACCTAATGACGAATAAGTCACCTCGCCTGGATGGGTTTCTACCTAAAGTGTTGAAACAAGTGCAATCATCAACATATCAATTCGGACCGAATGCGTTTCTAGAGACTGGCGTGAAGCGGAGGTGACTCCTATCTTCAAGAAAGGAGACCATAGCCAACCGTCGAACTACCGACCTATCAGTCAGACCTGGATAGTCGGTAAAGTCATGGAAATCATAATAGTCGACAAAATGACGTCGCCTTTAGAGTCAAAGCTGCTACTAAGGAGTTCCCAGCACGGCTTCCGAAGGCAAAGGTTATGCCTGACGAACCTTGTGGAATTCCTCCACTTCGTATTCAGTGGTCACGATCGGGACAAGGCGGTGGATGTGGTGTACTTAAACTTTCAGAAAGCCTTTGATAAGGTAGCACTTTGCCGCCTTCTCCGTAAAGTGAGAGCGCTGGGCCTAGACGGAAAGTAGCAGGCTAAATAAAGAACTGGTTAAGTGGCAGACGGTAACGGGTCGTGCTGAAGGGACAGGCTTCTGAGTGGGTGTTCGTTAATAGCCGAGTGCCTCAAGGTTCTGTCCTAGGACCACTACTATTCATCATCTACGTCAACGACATGGACGGTGACATGGTTGCCAAGATTTCTAAATTTGCCGACGATACCAAGCTTGTTATGAACGTTGCAAATGATGGAAATACTGTTCGCCTGCAAGATGATTTCGATAGATTGGGGACTGGTCTGATACGTGACAAATGCCTTTCAACGTAAACAAATGCAAAGTGATGCATATCGGCCAGCGAAGTCCTCAATGACCCTATATCCTTAAGGGTACTGCTCTCAAATCCACCGACACTGAGAAGGACATGAGGGGAACTATCACTAGTTGCCTCTAGTTCTCTAAACAGTGTATTGAGGTGGAGAAGAAAGCCCAAAGGATGTTAGGGTATATAAAGTGACAGTTTGTATATCGGAACAAGGAGATAGTATTGTGTCTGTACAACTCCCTCGTCCGACCGCACCTGGAGTATGCCGTACAATTTTGGAGTCCTTCATTTCGAAAGGATATCGCGAGATTGGAACGCGTACAAGCCAGGGCAACCAAACTGATTCCCACTTCAGACATAAAATTTATGAAGATAGATTAACGGAATTAGATATGTTCTCGCTGGAGACCTGGATTCTACGTGGTCAGCTTATCGAAGTGTCTAAAAAACTTCGAGGCTTCGACAGACTGGACTACGGGGATATTTTCCGGCTCAGCGAGGGGAGAACAAGAAATCATGGCTCTAAACTTGAACTTAAGCGATACCACCGTGATCTGTGTGGGAAATTCTTCACTTACAGTATCTGCGGTAGTTGGAACGCACTTCTGACGGAAGTTGTCAACAGTGAATCTGTTGACCAGTTCAAGTCAAAACTAGATAAAGTCTTGCACAATCGCCGTTAAGATCCTCGCGAGTGATCTTCGTGGTTGCCAACGGACACTTTCAAGGATTGCACCAAAAGTACCCTCCTTTATGGATCGGAATGTCTTCTAGGATACTTATTTTGCTTGTAGCTTTTTGTAGCGCGCGCTTTCTCTCTCTCTCTCTCTCTCTCTCCTAACCTCTCTATCTCTCTCAACCTTTCTATCCTTTACTTCTACTATTCTATGTGTAAGTGGCAGTAGATTTAAGGCCAGATCACCTTAGTCTGGGCCGTAAGGCCCGTGTGATCTGTGTATCTATGTAACTCTATGTAACTCTATGTAACTATATGTAACCTCTCTCTCTCTCAACCTCTCTCAACCTCTCTCTCTCTCTCTCTCAACCTCTCTCTCTTTCTCTCTCTTTCTCTCTCTCTCTCTCTCTCTGCTGACAAATGTGCAAGAGACACCCTTATTGGTGATTCTCAAGAGTACGTAATTTGCAGCTCTTGCTAGCGGCCCGCCTTCGCACTAGTGTGAGGGTAAGCTGCCTGCCAGGATGTGGTAAACACAACATCAGAGTAGAGGCTAAGAAATCACAGATTTCTGAGAGCTCAATTGTGGCTCTGATGGTCAGTGGAAACGATCTCAACCTGAGAGGAGGTAGGGTAGGTCCTACAGATAAATTCCACCACACGGTCATGGGTGCTGTGGACGACTGTGGGCTGAAAACCCGCAAGCGTGTTGTAGTCGGGTTGCTCGCGAGGAGAGGTCCAACCCGGCCGCTCACTCGATAAACGTTTCTTTATACCGGCGCCTGGCAAATTTGTGTACGGCAGAGGGAGTCTTTTTTGTGGAACCGTACCGCACCTTTCATGGTAGAAATTTTCTCTACCAAAGAGATGGGGTACATCTTTTCTTTAAAAGAAAGGCCTTTCTGTCGAATATAATCCAGGATGTCGTAGAGAGGACCCAATGGTATCTGGCCGAGAGTAATGGCGGACGTACGCCAGTACGCTCGTGTCACTTTTGGTCTACGCGCTGGACTGACTGACGCGAGGCTAGAAGTGTGCGATGCTGTTGAAGACTCGTGTGACAGTTTCAAAACCACATTCATGAGTCTTTAACGAGTTTCATCCCTCTGAAATGCCCCCGTCGGTCTTCTGTTCAACCAAAGTGGTTTAATTAAGAAATCAGCCAACTGCTTAGGGAGAAGATAAATGTGTACCGGCAATTGAAGATCTCGGGTGACTTTGACGAATACCGGAGGCTAGCCAGGAGAGTGAAGTTCAGCATAAGGGCGGCTAAGCGTTTTGAGGAACTCCGAGTGGAGAGACTCTGTAAAGAGAATCCTAAGGAGATTTTGGATATATTAACAGCCGTAAACCAATCCGTCGAACGATTGGTCCTTTAAGGAAGGAGGAGGGTACATTAAAGCACTCAGATGCATGCAGAAAATTCTAACCTCCTCAACGACTACTTCTCTTCAGTGTTTACTGAAGAGTTTGGTCTCATCTCCCAGCCAACGAGGTCCTACTGGGGAGAAAATCTGGAGGATATGGACTTCAACGAAAGAGAAATAGAAAAGAAGATCACTGACCTAATGACGAATAAGTGACCTGGCCTGGATGCATTTCTACCTAAAGTGTTGAAAGAAGTGGGCGATTAAGTATCACGAGATCTGAGCGCAATGTTCAACATGTCAATCCAGACCGAATGCGTTCCAAGAGACTGGCGTGATGCGGAGGTGACTCCTATCCTTAAGAAAGGAGACCGTAGCCAACCGTCGAACTTCGGACCTATTAGTCTGACCTGGATAGTCGGTAAACACATGAAGAGCATCATGGTGGACAAAATGATGTCGCATTCAGTCAAAGCTGCTACTGAGGAGTTCCCAGCACGGATTCCGAAGGCAACCTTCATGCCTGACCAACTTTGTGGTATTCTTCCACTTCGTCTTCAGTGAGTACAATCGGAACAAGGCGGTGGATGTGGTGTACTCAAACTTTTAGAAAGCCTTTGATAAGGTATCAGACCGCCGCCCTTAACGGAAAGTGCGATCGCTGGGCATAGACAGAAAAGTAGCAGGCTGGATCGAGAACTAGCTAAGTGGCAGACGGCAACGGATGGTGCTGAATGGACAGGCTTCTGAGTGGGTGGCCGTTACTAGCGGGTTGCCTCAAGTTTCTGTCCTTGGACCACTACTACTCATCATCTACGTCAACGACATGGACGGTGACATGGTTGCCAAGATTTCCAAATTTGCCGACGATACCAAGACTGGTATGAACGTTGCAAAAAATGGAAATACTGCTCGCCGGCAGAGAGATCGGGGGAAGATTGGGGAGTGGTCGGACACGTGGCAAATGCCTTTTAATGTGAATAAATGTAAAGTGATGCATATCGGCCACAGAAACCCCTAATCTAAGTATATCCTTAAGGGCACTGCTCTTGAATCCACCGACACTGAGAAGGACTTGGGTGTAACTATCACTAGTGACCTCTAGTTGTCGAAACAGTGCAGTGAGGCCGAGAAAAAGGCCCAAAGGATGCTAGGATACATAAAGCGCCAGTTTGGATATCGGAACAAGGAGATTGTACTGTGTTTCTACAACTCACTTGTTCAACCGTACATGGAGTATGCCGTACAATTTTGGAGTCCTTCATTTTTAAAGGACATAGCGAGATTGGAACGCGTGCAAACCAGGGCTTCCAAACTTATTCTCTCTATCAGACATAAAAGTTATGAAAATAGATTAAGGAAATTAGATCTGTTCTCGTTGGAAACCCGTAGACAGCGTGGTCAGCTCATCGAAGTTTTCAAATCACTTCGAGCGTTTGACAATGTTGACTACAGGGATATTTTCAGCCTTAATGAGAGCATAACAAGAAATCACGGCTTCAAAATTGAGCTGAAGCGTTACAACCGTCATCTGCGTGTGAGATTTTTCACGTACAGTAGCTGCGGTAGCTGGAACGCACTTCCGGTGGAGGTTGCCAACAGCAATTCTGTTGTCCAGTTCAAGACAAGACTAGACAAAGTCTTGAAAAGTGGCTTTTTAGGGAGGACGTTACGCAATTGAGCGGGGATGTGACAGCTCGACAGCTAGTCCAAAGGTACCCTCAGTGAATGGACCACAAGATCTTCTATGAAACTTAGTTTCCTTGTAGCTCCTTGTAACGTTATATTTTTAATGTCTAGTTAACGGGTTTCCAACCCATGAGATAAAGGTAAGAAATCGCTGTTTCTTACCCTCACAGGTCGTAGGTAGATTTATACAGATCATCCCTCACATGGCTAATCATAAAACCACTTTATTTCTCCTCTCATCTTCACACCACAACACGTACACTCTTCTATGTTCTTACAAATATAATCAATCGGTAGTTGTATTTACATACACTTGACGCGGAACAGGTACGCCTTCCCCATAAGTAACGAAGTTTCGTAGCCAATCACATGTTGATGTCCAAAAATTCAAAATACTTTGCGACAAATTCCCCCCTCCCCCCCCAAAAAATAGGACTGGCAAAAAGTGCCCTCTGGCTCTCCAGTATTTTCATGCCGATCTTTATGTCGGTTTCATTATTCGGTAGTCTGTCCTGACCAAGAGACAGTTGGCGTTCTATACCCACCTACCTACCATTTAAGCCAAAACTATTTTCTACATGGTCTATTTAGATCATTTATTACATCCTACCACTCAGGGCCAAATTCTATGATAAAGTCTATATTTTGCGAATGCGATCATTAGAAATCCTAAATTTTTCTAGAATTGTCGACTGAAATATAGTCGCTTAAGTAACAAAAATCGTGTTAAATTCGGAGTTTTCCTTCCAATCCGTTGTCTTAAACATGTTACTGTTACAAAACAGGAAAGTTGTTGAAAAGAAATGTCTTAGGAAATGTTTTAGAATTTCGGGTTCAATTCCCGATCAAATGCAAAGACATATCCTTTGCAGAAAATAGTTTCATTTTCTGAATGGAGGCGTGCAGGGATGAGAGATATATTTAAGTCAGGATAAAGTGTGATATGTAAAATCAAATTATACTATTTTTTTAGACAAATGGTATACGTTTTAGTTTTTCTTCGAGCTAACAAAAAAATAGAGAGAAAAGCGGAATGTATAAAAGAGGAATATTGAAAAGTTTCAATAGAAACAAGAGCAAAATTGAAATGTAAAAGTAAAAAATGATGGATGTGACAAAGTCTCTTATCTTTTATGATTTGAGAACAAACTATCACAAAAGCTTCAAATTTCAAGTGAGATCTTGAGTTAAAGAGTGAAGCAATATTGGGAATGACAATGAAAAGAAAGGATTAAAAGTAGAAATCACTTGTAGATGGGCTAATGAAACTTCTAGGTTAATATACGTCACAGGACAAATTAAATTCCCAATTTAATTGAAAGACATTAATGACCTGATGCATTTTTTATAAAATTTTTGAATGATAGTGTTACAATAGAGCAAAATTGCACGTCAGATCTTGAGTCCAATAAGAAAATTTAACTAATAACTTCAGATCCGACCATAAAGAGGGTTCGATCCAAGTTTGGGGTTGTAATTGTTTAAATACCTTCTCCTACATGCAAATATCAATGCATGAAGTAAGGAATAAATTTTCTTCCACTCCATTTGTTCATTACACAATAAACAAGAAGTTGGTTTGACAGATGAATTATTTGGAAGCTAATATATAAATAGGTACGTTCAGTTCACTGTCTTGGGAGTTGCTCTCGGGATTAAAGAACGTTTGAAATATTCAATATGAGTCCGAACTAAATCAATCTGCCTAACCTAAAATAAATGTCCTGTGTTTACTCATCTTTAGTACACATAATTTTTTATTGCACAGGTAATGCCTTAAGAACGCACGTGGTAGTCCGCAATTCTCAGCTTTTAATATCATTGCGCTTTATCAATTTATTCTGGGACTCTGAATTCAATTCTTCTAACCCGAATTCAAGAGTTGATGAAATTTGTTATTTTACTCTTACTATACATTTTAATTATTGAGCCTTTAATCTCTCTATAATGAAGTACCCTTATAATTATACAACTTTCATGACATCAGTGGAGGGGATTTCAATTATCTCTACACATATTTTCGGAATTGGCCGAAAAATATCAGTCAAAACTCTATGGAGAAAGAAATGTGTTCAAATATTCGCCTTTGCTATTAATATTATTTTTTTATTTATTTATTTAGTCCATATTAATCCAATGTACAGTAAAAACATATTACATTTTGAATCTTAATGCCAAGTTACTATAAGTACTTATACATACAGGATTATTTATGGGCCCAAAATAAGTCAGTGACTTTTAGGGCAGAAACTTAAGACTAAGCATAAAATTATCAAGACTAGAAATCCCTTCATGTTTATACAAATATAAACAACTTAATATTCATTTGAGAACCTAACCATTGTAATGATTGCAAATAATGAATAATTATATAATTTAAATTTAGAGATAAATTAAAAAACTATTTTATTTCCAGCGATTCTTTCAAGAGGTATGTAGTTAACATAGTCAACAGTCTTATATAAATAATAACATATTTATAATGTATAAATCAAAGTAGTAGTACACAGTATAACAGTGTACGGTAACAAATAAATACACAATAACAAAAGCTGAATAGAAATTTAGTAAGCCGAAATTATATTGTTTTTAAGAGCTTTTTTGAATTGAGCTAAATTGGTTTAAGATTTGATATTGTCGTCCAATCCCTTTCATATTTTGATAGATTTGTACAGAAAGCTACATTGAGATTTTGATTTTGAATACAAGGGTGAAATCAATTTGATTCTATTGCGGGTTTGGTGATTATGGGTATTATCAGCTGTTTGTAACATATTAAATATATAGCTATTATAGGAACACTTTATTGTTTTGTAAAGGAATAAGGATGTTTGAAAAACAAAGAGATCATTTAATTTTAAAATTCTGGATTCCTTAAAATAATGATTAGTGTGCTCATTGTAGTCAAGTTGATGGATGGCTCGAATTGCTTTTTTCTGTAATATGACTAACTTATTGAGATAATTTTGATATTTTCCATACCAACTCTCTATGCAATATGTCAAGTAAGGTTGCACCATTGTCATATATAAAGAGTGGAGAATAGATTTAGGAAGAAACTTATTTAATTTATATAATATTCCAATCGATTTTGATAGTTTTGTTGAGATATGCGTAATATGTTGCTTAAAACTCAGATTTTTGTCAATAAAGATGCCTAGGAATTTGATATGAGTAGTTTCATAAATTATTCCGTCGCCCATTTTAATATTGGGCAATTCAATAGATTTTTTGTAAGAGAAAAGAATATATTTGGTTTTATCTACATTTATTGATAGTTTATTAACATTTAGCCATCTGAAGAATTTTCGAGTTCTTTATTTATTGTAGATGCAATGTTGCTCGGTTTGTCATATGGCAAGGGAGTTGATAAGGCACTATCATCCGCGAATAATATAAATTTAAACAGAGAAGATGATTTAACAATATCATTAATATAGATTAAAAATAACAGTGGCCCTAGCACGGAGCCTTGTGGGACCCCAGTTGTAAGATTAAGGTGGGATGAGTCATGACCATTGACGGAGACAAATTGCTTTCTTTCAGTTAAATATGATTTGAACCAATTTTGACAGTTGCCTCTAATTCCGTACATAGCTAATTTTGACAGTAGAATATTATGGTTGACACAATCGAAAGCTTTTTTAAAATCGAGAAAAATTGAGAATACAATCTGGCCCTTTTCAATGTTATGATATAAATATTGAAGGTGGTTAATTATCGCGTGAATCGTTGATTTTTGACGTCTAAAGCCATATTGGTGTTTATACAACAGTGAATTAGATTCCAGAAATTTATAAAGTTTATTGAATGCTATTTTTTCAAATATTTTACTGATAATTGTAAGCATTGAAATAGGGCGGTAATTGCTGACGTTTGTGAGGTCTCCGGCCTTTGGTAACGGTGTTACTCGAGCAACTTTTAATACACTTGGGAATATACCCTGCGTAAATGATTTATTGATTATTGATGCTAAAATTGGAGCAACTATATCGGAGATGTATTTTAAAATTTTAGTGGAGATTGAATTAATACCCGATTTTTTATTTTTTAGTGAACTAATGATTTTTTTTTATATCGGCTATGCTTACAGGAGAAAAGAACAAGGAATTTGGTACATTAATCTCATTAAAATACGAAAGAAAAGATTTATCGACTATTTTGCAGGAGTCTGAGATTTTTTTACCTACATTGACAAAAAATTTATTAAATCCATTCGCTTTTTCCTTATTGGCATCAACTGGTTTACCGTCAATGATAATTTGTTTAATTTGGTTTGTACCTTTAGTAATTTCAGGTTTTATCACAGAATTGATTAATTTCCAAGTTTGTTTTATATTGTTTTTCGTTTGATAAAATCGTTCATGGTAATAATTTTTCTTGGCTATTTTAATTTGGTTAGTAACTTAATTCCGAAAATTTTTATATGTATGTTCTGGAATTTGACTAAGCTTATAAAGAGAAAAGTATTTTTGACGTTTTTTGATGTTATATATAATTGCGTTTGTTATCCAAGGTTTTGTTTTGTGTTTATATGATATGGTTTTAGATTTTAGAGGACAATTAAGTTTAAAAGCATCGTCTAGCCTTGAAATTAACTCTTCGGTAGCAGAATCGATGTCATTTATATAGGAAATTTCATATAGATTCTGATTTAGAACATAGTTATAGAAGTTTGATAAGGTATTTTCGTTAATTATGCGGTAGGTTATTGTACGGTTTTGATGAATATTGTTCGAGTTGAAAAAAGACTTTTGGATCATGAATATAGGAAGATGGTCCGATATGTCACAAAGGAGAATACCGGAAGAGTAATTTTCAGGGTGAACTCTGAAAATATTGTCAATTAGTGTTGCTGAGTTTTGGGTTATTATTGTTGGTTTTGTTATAATTGGAAGTAAGGAATGAGAATAAAAAGTATTGAGGAAGGACTGAGTTGATGCGTGGTTTTCAAAGTTTAATAGATCAAAGTTAAAATCTCCTGTAATTATTATGTCGTCATAGTTTGTAACATTGAAGTAATTGATTAATTCAGTAATCTTATCTATAAACATCTTTGGGTCACCAGAAGGGGGCCTATATACGGTTCCAATGATTATCGTTTTACCATTTGATTTTACTTCGATAAATAAAGTTTCTATATAGTTATAGGAAATACTAATTTCGTCAACATTTTTAGTATTGAGGCTGTCAGATATATACACGCTTATACTAAGCGTAAACGATTGAGATTGGAAATTCACCTCTTAATTCCCAATCCATGGAGGAACCTAGACTAGGATGTTTTCCAAGCGACAGAGCTAAACAAAATGATGAAGTTAGCGGAACTGAAAATTTTCGTTTGATACATAGCCAAAGTTGCCTAAAGAGGACACTACTCTAGGCTCGGTGCAGGGAGAGGACGGCGGGCAACCTGATCAAAGTCACCTTTCCAAGGAAGGCAAGTCTAGTGGGGTAACAACTCTGATTCCAAGGCGTAGCCATGAGTTCGCTAAAATAGAGCCAGACAGAGGCAAGATAAAAACTCATCCAAAAGCGACTTCGGCATTATCTTAAACTCGTTCTCATCGAGGTCATTGATCAAGCGAGCTTTATACTTGGACGATATGCAGAAGCAAAGAATATGAAAGGCTGGGGAAACTCCTGCTTTGAAGTCTTTTCTTTCTTTCAAAATGATCGAAAAATACGGTATTTTTGATATCGTTTATAATGACCAACTGGTGAGGAACTAAAAAAAAGGAAAAGATGGTTATGTTATTAAAATATGATCTTTGGACCCACCCAGGAAGCGTGTTGGTGGAAGAGAGGTAAAGGGACCGGAAAGAAAGTTAAGTTCATATATTTCTGATAATTGATTTTATGGTATATGAACGTCGGTGTAGCTTTAGATAATAAGGCCTCCTGATAAAAGGAAAGATTTCACAATTCATAACTATACTTGTCCGTAATATTTTGCCTACGAATCAGCGATAGATTTATTCTGAAGACAATAGTTTAAAAGGAACGATCCGATCATCTTCAAGAATATAAGACCAAAATCAGTCAACCTAATAAATTGATATCATTCCAAATGAGTTCGTTTTTTAGTTTCTGTATATCTTGTAAAGGCTCTACTATTAAACTTTCTATCTGAACTATCGAATAAGAAATTTCAGTGAAGTCAAACATCGCAGTCCTTATTTTTATCTATTTTGCCCTTTGGGAATAATGATAAATGTCTTTTTATGAAATCTCACAACTAGGATGTCTGCCTTGGCTAATTTTACTCCCGTTAATTTCCTATATGTTCTCGGAACATAACGATCACTGATAGAATCATTATTGTGAAAAGAAACAGTTATAACGGTATTTGGTGATTTTAATTGCAAGTTAACAAATAAAAATTCGTTTCCACACGTTATTATTTTCAATTCTGTATATAATCTGGTCCACATTTTCTCTTCTCTTTTGTCCCTTTTTTAAGATAAAAACAACTTGCGAAATCCGATTCCCGAGTCTTGATGACCTCAGAAATACCTGTTTGATCTAAAAAGAGATGGTTTGAATATCTACACTTTTAAATTCAAGCAGTGCTTTAATGAATGTTTTTAAAATTAACAGAATAGGTTAATTGCGCACTTAATTGTTTGGTAAACCCTAAAGTGAAAGTTATAATTTAATTACCTGTGTGTAAGATAAACCAATTGCTACAATTTCAAATCTAGTCATTTACGTCATGCAGATATGTTTGTAGCTTTGGAAAATTTGCCTTCCTGCTTATTTAATTCATCCTTGTCGGTCTGATCGTCCTTCGCTCCCTGCCACATGCTTTTTTCTCTCGTATTAAACCTTTGTTAATGTGGTTTGTTTTTTGCTCTATCTCAGAATGAAAATTGTGCTCATATTCGATTTATTCCAATACTAATAAAAACTAGTTGTAAAAAATAACAACAATTTTAAGTTTTCTTCCAATCACGAAATAAATTCTGTTTAAATATTATTTCTATACCTTATTTGAAAGTACACCGGTCAAAATTGCTGAAAATTCACATGCACACTGTAGATATAACGAATGAAGCATCCACCGCCGAAACCACTGAGAAAGAGGAGAGGAGAAACAAGAATTCTACTTGAGGTTCTTCGCTTCGGAGGAGAGATTCTTCCCGTAGCACAACGAAGAATTAATTCAAGGGCTAATGAAAGGATACATGAAGTATGAATATGAAGGTCCGTACACAGACAGAGAACTTTACAAACTCATTACTGGTGGCAATTTACTTATTCCCCGTGAACTATGTCACATAATAACCAGAGAAGAATTTAATAAAAAGCGAAGCGGGAGAACTAAATCCTCCATCATTAGAGAATCCAGAAAAGCAGAAAAGAGATCAAATTCGAAAGAAAAAACAGAAAAATAATGGCTCAACTAATAAAATTTAAAAAAATATTAGTCACAATGTTGTGAGCTGGAACGAAAAAAGCCATTTACTAATAACGCAGATTTAAAAGAAGACCCAGAAAATATAAAATTAAATGAAATTAATATAAAGCCAGAACTTAATAAAATCAGAATATTACATTACACAGTAATAGCAAAGAATAAGGACGATGTCAACATTGACGGCGTCGCAATACCACGGAATCGAGTTCTTAAGATTAATGCAATAAAACTTCAGAGTTCAGAACTCCGCCGTATACATATTTACGGAGACGAGAAGGAGAGAGCAAAGGAGATTACAAGATCTACAGCAGAAAATCGAACTTCGAGGTACTAATGTATCCCTACACAAAAGGGCATGTGAGGTATGGGATAATTTGAACGACATCCTAGATGAAGAAGATCTTTGGAAATCCCGCAAATACATAGGATTATTAACAACGGAGGCAACTTTGGGAGCGGAAAACAGGACCGAGAGGGTTAACGGCACCTGTTTACACATATATCTGCGGTTGCTTTGAAATGCTAAGAACAGCATGAAACCCAATTGAGATCAAAATGGTTGCTCGCTGCCTCATTGAGCATGGTCCAAATCCCACCCCTGTACGGAATATTTGCGAATTAGGAAATAATATTTCCGAATAAAAATTATCCTGTTTTTCTGTTTCTTGCGGTTTGCTGGATTCATTTCATCATTCGTTCGCGTCCATGAAAGATTTAGACAAAAAATATATATATATATATATATATATATATATATATATATATATATATATATATATATATATATATATATATATTTATAATTGGAAAATTGGAAAACCACGACATCCTTCCTTTGAACGACCGAAAGCTATCGGCCCGTGTGTTTGGCGCGCGAACTAGCAAGCGTCCCCCCCAAGCTTAAACGCTTGCTTGATATCAGTATGTGTGGATAAGTGATACACAGAAACAAGATTAAAAATCACGAGAGATAACAAGTGCTAAGTATAAATATTTGTGTATACCACGTAAGGAAAAGGAAAGATTGATCGGAGTTAGTAATTGATTGGAGTTATTAAGCTCACAATGGCTTACAAAATAGAGAGACACCGTATTTATACAAAGAAATGTTTTCCCCTATAAGGTCAGATTTTTTATGACCTCTGATAAGTTTGATTTGAGGAAGAAAGATAGGACTGGATCTAAGGAAAACTAACCAGGGCTAATATTTACATTTCTCTCCTTTTTGCTGGAGATTAGGAACTATTCAAAGATATCTCTGCTAATATATTCATTTATATGCATTATGGTATCTGTTTTTGACCAGTTAATCTGGTGACCCATCTCAAGCCTGCGGACGGCCAAAGCACTATTGGAATATCCCCTATATACTGCATTTGGATGTTGCTTAGTTCATGCAGAGATATTTTAGAAGTTGGACCTACATAGAATATATTACAATCCAAACGTTCCTTGGGCTGTGTTTTATTAACATATTTTTTTATGTATAATGTATTTAAAAATTTCACTTATATTAAGTTGTTTTAACATTGGTACTGCATACAAAAAATTATCATGGTAAGGTAAAAGTAGTATGTTGGATAAGGGTTATAAAATGTTTTTTTAGCTTTATTCATGCTATTTTCCGAAAAATATTTCGGGTAAATTCTTAATCTATATAGTCAGGACTACATATTCTAAGCGCCCTATGATACATGGAAGAAAATACTGATGTTGTAATATTTTTAGAATGGTCTGAATAAAAATGGACCTAGGATAAAATATTTTTCGGTTTCCTGGTTGTCTAATTATAGAAATTGAGGAAAGAAGGGCTATTATTTTCTTCTTTTTCTAAAGTAAATTTAATTGACGAAACCGATGAATTAATAAATAAGAGAAAACCATCAAGGTGAAAATCTTCCAGATTAACTGGTCAAAAGCAGATACCATAATGCATATAAATGATTTTATAGGCAGAAATATCTTTGAATCGTAAATATTAGCCCCGGTTTGTTTTGGGGGTAGGTTGATGTTCGAACCCAACACTTCTCAAAATTCCTCAGTCCGAGGAAAAGAGGTATATGAACCAATTATTCTGTTATAAGCGTGGGTAAAATTATAAATACAAATCTGAGTGCAATTAAGCTTCAGAGTGCAGTTAGGTTGGCCAATGCTTAGCTATCTTGAAAGGTTCTTGGGTAATAGAAACTGATAACAAAAATATACTTCACTACTATGCAGATAATATATTTACAAAATTAAAAGTTTTAATTAAGGAATATAAACAGAAGAGACGAACACGAGTATCGGCTTCACAGAGTTACCTGGGCGCAGTCGACTGCCGTACACACAAACGGACAATGACAGGTGGGACGCTCAAATGACCTTGAACAAACACGAAGCCAAATGAGGGAGGATTAAAGGGGGAAGAGCTTGCACAGGAGAGTTGCGCGTTGCGGTTACCTCGAAGATTTGTCTCGAGGAAGTAGTCCTGACTTGTCAGAGACGGCGTAGATTCCATAATAATAGCCTCTTAACAAACAACTAT